>CM034474.1:17531138-17587231 GCA_019925255.1 Litchi chinensis | reverse complement strand
AAATGAATAAATAAATAAATAAATAATTGAAACATCCAAATCTATTGGCAAATTTGATCCTACAAATTTAGATAAGGAAAGTTCACAAATTAGAAGTTGGTTAAATTAAAAATATTACAATTTGCAGCAACAAAAAATTAAAAAAAAAATGCAATAATAGAGTGTAATAATTTAATAAAAATTAATAATTCACTAATTTATCCCATAAAAATATAAATACATTATTAATTATATGGATGAAAGTGGAGAGTAAAAATTTAATATATATGTACACATAAAAATATTATCAAAACTAAAAGGAAAAAACTATTCTACATATATATTTTTAAAAATTCTACATATTAAACTTTTAATTTTTAAAAACAAATGTAATATGCTAATTTTTTTAACATGTGCCCCACCTAGGACCGCATTGGATCTGCCTCTGTCTGCATGAATCTGAACTTGTATACGTTAGTTGTACTAGAGATATTTCAAATAATTCAATAATGTATACCAATCACATTCTCAATGTTTTTAGCTTTAACATACTACTACAATTTTAGCAAACGCCATCTAATTTACTTTAACTTTTACTTTTGATTTTTAGAAAATGCCACTTTTTAAAAAACATCTGAGTTTCAAAAAAAAAAAAAAAAAAAAAAGAAAGACATCTATCTTTAGAAAACACTCTTTGTGTTGTCAACAAAGTTTCAAAACTCACTATTCACTATTCAACCGATGAGGCAATGAGTAGTGAACTCTTGGCTATTCGACGAGTACTCGTCGAATACTGTTCATTGACGGTTAAATTGGATTAAACCTGTAAAGTAAAACGTTAAAAAAAAGTTTATAGGATCAAAATACAATCATATAACTATTGACTAACTAATTTGATGCTTTTGACTATTTATCATTAGGATTTAACAACAACTCTTTAAAGACAAGGGGTATTTCTGTTTAGTTTTTGGAATCTCAAGGACATCCATCTTTAGAAAACACTCCTTGTGTCGTCAATAAGGTTCCAAAACTCGCTACTTGCTACTTAATTAGCAAGCAGCGAGTAGCGATTTTTTGGTTACTCGTTGAGTATTGTTCACCGACGGTCAAACTGAGTCACCTATAAAATAAAACTTAAAAAAAAAAATTATAAGATCAAAATACAATCATATAATTATTGACTAGTTGATTTAATACTTTTGACTATTTATCATTAGGACTTAATAACAACTCTTTAAAGAAAAATGGTATTTCTATTTAATTTTCGGAATCTCAAAGACATCCATCTTTAGAAAACACTCCTTATGTTGTCAACAAGATTCTAAAACTCACTACTCGCTACTCGATCGGTGAGGTAGCAAGTAACGAGTTCTTGACTACTCAGAGAGTACTGTTCACCGACGATTAAACTAGGTCAAACCTATAAAATAATTATTTTGATTATTGACTAATTGATTCGATACTTTTGACTATTTATTATTAGGATTTAACAATAACTCTTTAAAGATAAAGAGTATTTCTATCTAATTTTCGGAATCTCAAGGGAGATTCATGTCATTATAGCCAAAACACATATATTACTGTAGTTTCATTAAATTTTAGGGATTTGTGTAATTTTATCAGATTTTTTTTTTTTTTTTGTTATTTCATCAAATTTGAGAAGAGTTTTGTGCAATTTACCCTAATATATATAAACTTAAACAACACATCTTACCAGTTTTCTCACCCACTACCTTCTTCACCTTTCTTACTCACTATCCTCCTCTCTCACCTCTATTATGTTGCACCATCCTCTTTCACCTTTCTCTCTTAGTGCCACTCGTTAGTGTTGTTGTCGTTGCTGGTCGGTGTTTTCATCACCGCTCGTCGATGCTGTCATCTCTGCTCACCACTTTTGATAAGTAAAATTTTAGGAAAAAAGTGGAAATTGTTGTTATAGGTGTTTGGTTTGTGAGAAAATTTCAAAATTTTGGTTGTAGTCTGTTTGGTAGTGAGAAAGTGAAAAAAAATTTGAAGTATGGTAGTGAGTGGTGACTAGTATGGTGGTGAAGTATGGTAGTCTGTTACTTTAAAAAAAAAAAAATCCAAGTTAGGCCAAGCTGATCAAGTTTACCCTAGTACTTAGCCCAACTCGATACGTACTAGTCGGAGGTGAGTAAAACCCCCGATCTAGGGTTCTTAGATAGGCTGAGCACTAATCTGCGAGAACTTGGCAAAACTCACTGAGTTTTAAACCATGGTTGTCAATATGTAAAAGACACTAGAGATCCAAGCACCAATATTTTTTATTGACTGTATAATTCTTATAAAGCGTGCCTCAACATCGATTACATGTGCATAACTTTTTTCACTTTTATGCCATCTATATGGGAGAAATCCACTTTTATCCAAAAAAAAAAAAAAACTGTTTTTTCTCATTTTTCTATAAAAAAATTGTTTTTAACCCTTTAGAGGCTTAAACAAAATTTTTTCATTCTATATCTAAGTTTACTAAACTGCCATTAAGTTAGATTTTAAATGTGCCTTATACTAGATTTTATTGGGCAATAAAATTCGGACTGAATTTTAATGGGCAATAAAATTTGCACTGGGTTTTAATGGGCAATAAAATTTGGTACCAGATTTTATTGGGTAATAAAATTTGGTACCAAGTTTTAATGGTTAATAAAACCTAATGCCGAATTTTATTGCCCATCAAAATTCGGTCGTCATCTTCGACGCTGCATCTCTTTAGAAATCTCCATTTTCAAGTTAAATCCAATCAAATTTGATCAAATCTACTTAAATATACTATTAAACATTAATATCTAATATCCAAAACACAAAAAAAAAAAAAAAATCAAAAATCATAGAAAAGAACTCAAAAAATCCCAACAAAACTCAGACAATAAAAAAAAGAGCTTAAAGATCTTGTACCATGAGCAATAGAGGAGGTGGACAAAGTAGGCAGGGGCAATTATGTCAAATTGGGATATAATACAATTAATTTATTTGAGGCGTTGAAAACTTTTTTTTTTTTTTCTTTTAAATTTGGGTAAAAATAAATTTTACCATTTTAGGCTAGACATTTTTTGTAATTCCCACCCATATCTATTATCAATTGCACTTTTCGTGTGCTTCACTCCTTTGTAATATTTGTTCATTTGCAATAATAATTAGTATAAGCTAGCTTGCATGCATGCATGATCTTTATGTATATGCTTGACAACCTAATTAATAATCCATCAAAGTTTACCTTTTCTTCCACTATATAAACACTGCCTCCTACGACATTTTCTTCATAGTATAACTATAATTTCTTCATTCCAAAATCAAATCTTAAACTTTGATATAATTAGTTTCAGATTTTTCCTTTAAGAAACTCACAAAATGAGAATATGAGTTCACTTACAAGGTTTGAAGTCGAAACTGTTTCAATTGCCTCACTCCCTATAGCAATGACTCAACTATTTGCACTGAAATACACTCTGACATATCTTCATTAAAGATACTAGAGTCATTTACAAGGATATTATTTTTAATGAAAAACACAACCTTTTTCTTAAGGTTTATAAGCTAACCACTAAGTTCACTACCTCAAAGAAAATCCATTTTATTTCTCTTCCATGGTGGTGGCTTTTGCTTTGGCTCCCCCATCTCTCCAACTAATAATAATATGTGTTTTCATTTGACAATAATACTTGAAGCTATTGTTAGAGAGCCGAACTATCATTTGACATTGGAAAATAGATTTCCTAGGGCCATCGATGATGTATGTGACATACTAAGATGGCTACAAAGTCAAGCTGAACATAGTTATGAAGATTATGATGCGTGGTTAGATGGGGCTAACTTTGATTGGGTCTTCATGTTGGGTTATTCTTCCAAGGGCAACTTGGTTCATCATTTGGCAGATCGATTTAGGGTAAACTAAGTTAATCTAGTCCCAATTAGAAAGCGGGGTTACTTTTTGTTAACTCCATTCTTTGGAAGGATAGTTCAAACCAAGTATGAGAAAGAGAGACTTTTTAAGAGATTTTGGAGCATCGAGAAATACAATAGATAATAATTCCAAATAAACCTAGAAGGAATTTAAAAAAAAAAAAACAAACAAACAGATTTTATACAATTCATACATATTCAACAAATAAAAAAGTTGTTTTACTTGGAACTTTAAAGTCTAATCATGATTGCAGACCTTTTTATAAATCATGGTATTATACTACTTAAAGGTGGAAATTATAAATTCATGTCAAAATTTTATGCATATCCATTTATAAAAGGAAAAATCCAAAAAAAATCACTTAAAGTTTGACAATATGTAGTTTTCACCACTCATGATTTTATTTTTATCTGAAACATCATGTGACATTAATATAAACACTTAAAATATCTCATAGAGACGTGTGAAAAGACAATAATGTCTGTGATGATCACAAATTCTGTTAGATTGATTTGGTTGATCATTTGACTTTAAGGACAAAATTAGAAATAACATGAAAAAATAATTAAAATAATATTAATTAAAATATAAAAATCATGATATTTTTTTATTTAAAAATAAGTGTTGTTGAGATCAAAACAATAGAAATGGAACTACCTTCAAAGTGAATGGACATTGCCTCAAGCTCTATTATCAACCATGCGAGATCTCTCAAGAAGATACTAGTTTGGATGCACCTCCAAATTCAAAAGATTAAAGGAGAGTCACAGTGTCTAGCCAAGATGTTAACTAAGGTGTTTGATGAGAGACAACCCATTGGGTAATTTTTTCCTTTTCTTTGTTTTTGTTTTTGTCTTTCACTTTTTTCCTATTTATTCTATACATTTGAACATTGAGGACAATATTTAGTTTAAGTTTTTTTTTTTTTTTTTTTTTTTTAGGGGGTGGGGGTGGTGAAAATGTTTTTTGCTTTTGTAAAAATGTTTGATTTTTTGAATTCTACCCTAAACAAGTTAACTAGTTACTTTTTTATTTATTAATAGAGTCTTAATGCATGTTTTTTTATTGGATATCTTCATTAGAGAATAACCATAAACATATTGCATGATTTGAAACTTTTAAATGTCATGATCTTAGTTGATTAAGTGGATGAATACCAAGTTTGCGTGCATTATGGACTATTAGTGGAGACTGCCCTTGGTAAGTTTTTGAGCTTTTCAAGCATTTTATTTTGAGTGATTTATTTGTTTATACTCTTTAAACACTCTCCACTTTATTTTTAATAGATGATCTTTATAAGTTTTGCATTAAATACTATACAACAATCTTCATTGTAGATAGTTGCTTTGATTTTTGAATTGGATGGACTACTTAGAAGTGATATAGACAATTTTTGTTTTTCCTTATGAATGCCTACTTCCTTAATTTGAATTGAAATACATTATAAGCATTTGAAACCAAACATTTTTAGCCTTTTTCCTTTTTCAATACTTACTAAATGATCATATTGAGCCTTAAAGTTAATCATACCCTATCAGCTTAGAATCATGCTAGGTGGTGCAATGGAAGAAGAGAATTGAAATGTTAATGTTGATATGATGTGTACATGAGCATATGCATTAAACAAAAAAAAATATATGTTTCTAAACATGAAAAAAAAAAAAAAAAGGAAGAAGAAGAAAAAAAAAAACAAACATAATGTAAATTAAAAAAAAAAAAGTGAGAAGCATAAGTTATACAATGCCTAGATGTTAAAAGGGAAGTTAAAAGTAGTGAAGAAAGAAAAGATGTTGTACATGAATTGAGAATGAATGAAGTGCTTTGGTGTGATCCTAAGTTCCTTTTGAACCTATTCCTTTTATTATTTACCTATTAATCGACTTTAGCCCCAATACAACCTTGAGTAAAGACCTATTGATCTTTGGGGAAATCCAATTTAAGAATT
Source organism: Litchi chinensis (assembly GCA_019925255.1). NCBI lineage: Eukaryota > Viridiplantae > Streptophyta > Magnoliopsida > Sapindales > Sapindaceae > Litchi > Litchi chinensis. The sequence goes on along the minus strand of CM034474.1, from coordinate 17,581,385 downwards.
GACGTATGTCTTCATACTCTATCTTAAAAGCGCGTTCTTTCTATGTGTTTATATTTATATGTGATGTAAAAGACATTTGTTTTCATTTTACATAACCTCTATAACATATGATTGAATGAATGTCGCCTTTGGATTCTTGAGTATTATGAGAGATATCTTGTGAGAATTAGAGTCGAGACGAAATAATTCCATGACATGTGAATGTGGTGTTTTGAAATGAGATTGCTTTGAGAATGATGTGAGATTGTTAATGATTGCATTTTAGATCGTTAGTGACTTATTTTTAGTTTTGATACAAGATCATGGATGTATAGAATTTCTATTTATTTGCATTTAGTGACGTGTTGATGAGTTATGACTGGAACACTTAACGTTTGTGGGTATGGTAAACCCTCAGGAGATATAACTCTTCCTACTATGACCACTAAGAGGTTTAAAGGTTTGTAGCATACGTTCAATGCTATCATGTTTACATACGAAAATGAATTTATTTTGTTTTGTTAGGTTAGGTTGCTTTTAAGTTTTGGTTTTGCTCGAGGACTAGCAAAATGTAGGTTTGGAGGTACTTATGAAGTTGATAATTATTGATATTATATGCCCATTTTACCTATTATTTATGTTCTCTTCTAAAGGTGGTACTTTTATATCATTTTGTGTTTTTAGTGTTTAAATTTAGGTTTCAAGAAGAAAGGAATGAAAATGTTGGATTTTTGGACAAGTAGCATGGGAACCAATGCATCGCAGAAGAGTGTCGTTGGAAGAACCTCACGATCAAGTTGCCAAAACCCACCATAATCCATTGCTTGAAGGTGTTGCTAGAAGAATCTCACGATCACAAGTCGCGACACAAAACCAGATAGCACCACGAGAAGAAACTCGTGACAGGAAGTTGCAACGAGACTTGACAACATGAGGAGTTTTAAATCATTCGGACTTCCTCTTTAAACAAGCCTAATCGAATTCCATAATATGTATCCATGCTATTTGATTTAGTTGAACAATTTTAGAAAGGATTTAAGTCGTTAATATAACAGGATTCACTTTCCATACTAAAGTTTCATTCCAAATCAAAGTTGGAAAGTTGAATTCCTGTCAAAGTTAGGAAGTCTTATTCTTAAGGATTGTGTGCCTATAAATTTCTAAGATTTTGCAAAATTGAGAGAGATATAGTTGGGATTTTCGGCTAAGGCTAGGTAAGGAGGCATTGAAGGCATTTGGTTCTACCTTTCTTCTCTTATTTCTTTTATTTTTCATGTGTTGTTTTAAAGTCATGAGTGACTAATTTTCTTGTTGGTTAGGACTGAATTAAACCCTAAACATGAACTCGATTCTTAAATTTTATTAATGAAGTTTATAATGAAATCTACAAACCCATCTGGATTGGATGCCCAATAATGTCTGCCGCAGTATTGGGCCATTCTAGTCAACCTATTTTCCTCCTCATCAGATGACATAATGTATGTCTCAACACAATGTGCTTGCATAATCTTTTCATCTAATTGTTCATCTTCGTCAAATAAACTAACTACTATCCCACCATCTAAATCATCTTCGTCCTTGCAATCTTTATCTGTTTCATTATCTGATTCAGCTCATTCTTCAATTGGTTTTTCTATGACAGGTGTTTTCTCTCTTCGCTCCAAGGTAGTGAATAATGATAGTCTTTTAGGCTTAGGGATGTTTACAAAAATGAGCAACAATTGCAGTTCAAATTCAATTTTTGTTAAATTTTCATATTCATAAATTTCGAACACCAACATCAGTTGTTCATCCGTCTCCACCACAATTCCATTCCGATTTTAAGGAAATGTCACAGAAAACTCCCATTGCTCCCATTCCTCTATTGGTTCATCCTTTCATGCCTTTTTAGATTCATTGATGATGCTAATGACACCTCAATCTCCTGGATGTAGGATTAATAGGCCAATAACATCATCATCGATTTTAACCAAGCCTAGAAGTGAGCGCATAGAATCTGAAAAACATACACAAATACAGAAAAGCAAATTTAATTTGATCACCATCATACTAAACACACTAAATCGGCATACTAAGGGCCTATTTGGGATGAGCTTAGAAGAGCTTTTTTGGGCTTCTTAAAGCCAAAAGCCATTATTTAAGCTGTTTGGATGCTCCTCAAAAATGGCTTTTTGATTTTAAGAAGAGCTTTTAGATGAAGCCATGGTTATCAGCTTCTTCTAAAAGGGCTTCCAAAGGGAAAAACGGGAAGCCATTTTTGTTTAATGAATCTTCTATAATACCCATTTTGCCCTTCAAAGTATAAATACCAAAATGAAATTTCCACTTCCATCCTTTCTTACGCGATCTTCTTCTCGTCCTCTCTTACCAGATCTCGCCAGAGAAATCACGAGGGTTCGCTTGAATCTGCTTCCAGTTTCGTTTTGGATCCTTTGATTGATTGATTGGTTGTCGTGAGATTATTGTGTTCTGGCAGTGGCATTGGATAGATTAGTCCAAACCCTTCTCCTCCCATCTGTATCTGGGTATTTTTGTTTTTTACTTTTAGTTTATATTTTGTAGTAAAATATGGAAAACAAGCAATCTTTCATGGAGAGTTGGTTGGGTTCTGTTAGTATAGTTACTTATCTGCTATAAATGAGAATGAGATGGTTTGTATGTTGTAGAGTTTTCAGTGCTCTTCACTTTCCTCTCCATTGCCGTCTCACCCAAAAGTAAAACCCTCTGCCATGCTTCCTTAGTTCTGCCCTTGCCTGATGCCATCCCGACATTTGTTTTCATCCTTCGAAATATATCAATGTAATTTTTCATTTTTATCTCAATTTAATATATTGGTTGAAGTTTATTTAAACATTGTTGCTTGTTAGTTTAAATAAATTATTTCTGTTTGCTCTTAAATGGTGATTTAGATTTGTTTAGGCCATAAAACATGCCAACTGATTCTATTAGGCTTTATTAAATTAGAGGGGAAAAAAAAAAGATCTAAGATATTTAGTTTGTAACAAATGTGTGCTTACCATGTGTTTGATTAAATGACAAAGTGAAGATGAAGGGTTATGATGTCACTTGTAGTTTAGATGTTTGAGTTGGTTTTATTGTAGTTTAGATAGTTATGAGTTGGTTTTATTTTAGGTTCATGTTATATAATACATTTGTAGAAAGTTTGAAATATGCATATGCTAATAATTTCAAATAGGTTAGATAGTTAGACAATATGTTAGATTTACTTTGGTCGTCCCTACTTTAAATGTTTAGTTCCATCCTTGGATGGGGGAGTGCTTTGAACCCATCAGCGAGTCTGCTTCAAACATCTAGCACCTGACTTTACTGTTGCGTTAATATTCTGATCGATACTTATCTGCTTATTGGACCTCAATATATGGATGGGCATCCTAAACCACAGATTCATGTAGCAGAGTCTTGGTGTTTTGAGTTGAGTTGTTGCAATTTGTCTTCTCAGTTTATTCTTTAATAAATATGTACTTGTTTCAAAATACAGGTAGTTCAGCTGTCAAAGTTTGATTATAGACTTTCAAACAAGTTGGATGCAGATTTGCAGAAGTTGAGATGCATGGTTAATTACCATGCTTTAAGGTTTACAGATCCTATTCGTGAAATGGGTGAAAGACTAGTACATCAAATGAGGTCCAGAAGCATTATATTGCCTTGCACTTGAGGTAGAATCATTAATCTTTGGTCCTATATCATTCTGGTTACCATTGTAAACATGTAAACATTACATGTTTACAAGTTTATGCCCACTCATACTTGACACTGGATTGGGTAAATGTATTATAGTTGACTCTGGATTCATGGATTACTTAGTGCAGCTGTTGTTTTTTGTTACAGGTTTGAACCTGACATGCTTGCATTCTCAGGATGCTATTATGGTGGTGGTGATAAGGAGAGAAAAGAACTGGGTGCAATACGTAAGAGGTGGAAGACTTTACATGTAAGGCTGACAAAACTGAACTCTGTTTAAAGAATATTCATTCCCATTTTAGTTTAGAGAGTAATTTTTGTTATATATTTGCTAAATATGTGATACACAACCAAGCTATAGATATCAGTGAAAATTTTTTGCAACATATGATTAACAACCTCATATATTATTCCTTTAATAAGTTGATGTTACAAAATTGCTATGACATCTATTAGACTTAGGACCAATAAAATCATTTTGTTGTTTCTATTGCATTTTATTTCTACTTTTGGTATCAAGTTCTACCTGTGTGCACTAAAACTGTAATGTATTAAACTTTAATTGTTAAATAGCTTGTATCATTTTTAACTGGGTGGGACATGCAGGATGAAGGATCAGGATAACTGGAGCGATTGACTGAAATTGCTGTATGCGTCTTTTCTAGCTATCACAGCCACCATCACCTATTTTATAAGTAGAAGAATATTTCAAGAATGTATGGTTACCATAGTTGTATATATACTGAGCTTTTTTGTTAGATTGACAATGTTTTCTGGCCAGTGTAGTTTTTGCTTGCAAGTACATGTTACAGTTTTACTGTATAAAGTCTCTTTTTACTGAATAAATAAATATGTTTTCTTCAATTAGTTTGAGTAATGAATTGAATTGCTCAATTGCATGACAATGGCGTTTTGGGCTTCTCTTATAAACTGACTGAATGCTTTTCTGCAAGTAAAATGATTGAATCTATTAATTTAAACTACAGTTGTCAAGCAGTTCATTTGGAAACTTTTGTGCTTCCAGTTATTTTTAGTTAATCCAAAAGTTGGGATATTGTTTAGCCAAATAGAACCCAAAAAAAAAAGCGAGGACGAGGAGAGAAAAAAGAGAAACAATGAAAAAAAAGGATCTGTTTTATTTTATGTAAAATTATTAACACAATTTGTATGTATTATTATGTATGAATGTATGTGTAATTTTAATTTAATTTTTATTATTTAATTTATTTTACTAATCAAAGTTTGTGTAAGTATAATTGAAAAAATAAGTTACATGCTTGTTTATTTAGTAAATTGTTTAAAAAGAACATTTATATAATATGTAGATGATAATATGAATTATTTCAACCAAACACATTCAAAAGCTCTTCTAGAAGGACATAAAAGTCATATCATCATTAAAAGAGACTTCAGTAGTTTTATAACCAAACAGTCACAAAAGCTCTTCTGAATCTAAAAGCTCTTCTGAAATGTATAATCCAAACATAATCTAAAAAGCTTAGGCTTTTACTTCTCTTCTTCTACTGTCAAAAGCCAAAAACAAAAGTTATCCCAAACGAGCCCTAAATATACTAAACAAACTAAAGCAGCAATATTGCTCTAATAATCAGTGCAATATTGCTCTAACATAGATAAGCTAAACATACTAGATAAACGAAAAATGCACCGAAAAAGTTCAATATAGATAAGCTAATGTTTTCAATTTAAAGACACATTAAAAAAAAATATTTAACAACACAAGAATGGTACAGTAGGATACCATAAAACAAATGAATGAAACTTTTTCGAAACTCAATTTCCAACTGATTTAATCAACAAGATAGCCTATATGCAATTCTAATAATCAATTAAAAAAAAAAAAACCACTTAAATGTACATACCAACCATGTACCAACTCCAACATGCACCAATCATGCACCATTATTGGACATAAGAACCATAACAAACACAACAGAAAACAACAAATAACACAGAACACATAACAGTCTAAATATTCAATTTTTTGCAAAATCGGTACCATGCAAACAATCCACTTTCCAGTACCATTCATAATCCCTCGCCCGGTTAACAAAAACGACTAACCTAACCGTATATACACAAGTAATTTACAACTAAAACCTACCAAAATTGGAAAATTCATTTATCGCAAAAGGTTACACTCTTTTTTTTTTTTTTTTTTTTTTAAAAAAAAAAATCAAAGTTACTGCTAATGCCCACACATATTTCCATGCAAACCCACACAACAAACCCCCCAAAAAACCCAAAAATAATTTTAAAAAAAAAACAATCGGTTAGAAAAAATGAAAAAAAAACCCCCCCCCCCCCAAAAAAAAAAGAAAAAAGAAAAAAAAGAAAGCACAATAAACAAGACCTATACAAAACAATACCTAAAGAAAAAAAAAAAGGGACCTATACAATTGGTTACACTTTTCTTATCAAAACCTCGGAAGAAAATTGAAATTATAAAAAAAAATAAAAAAAATAAAAAAAATAAAAAATAAAACTAAACCCGAACTCTACCAATCGACGGACTCACCTGAGATAATGAAGACAGTCGACGTCTGTCATTTCGATGGCGAAACGGTGTCCTCCACGGGATCGGTGCGACGGCTGGAGGTTTTTAGTGGTTTCAAATCAACAAAACACCAAACTTGAACGTGAAAATCTCAACCGGACTCACTTACGATGATGAAGACAGCCAACGTCGGTCATTGAGCTGGCTAAACGGTGTCCTCCATGAGCGACAGCTGGCAGTTTTGAGTCGTTTTTGGGGTGTTTCACGGTCGGCCGACAATGAGAGTGACATGTGTTGGTGCTTGACCAAGTCAATGAGAGTGTATGGCTTTTGTATTTATTTAGGATATGATTGTCTTTTCACAATTTTAATTTCCATTATTTTTAATTTTTTCTCTCAATTTATCTAGTTCATGCATATATCATCCTTCTAAATTGTGATTGGAAATGACAATTTTACCTATGTCCATCATATTATCGGTTAGATTTGACCAAAAGTTGAATAATAGGAGGGCTAATTTTTTACATTTTTGAAACATTAGGATTGCTTTGATGTGGTTTTGAAGCATAGTTAAAAATATAATCCTTATCCCAAATTCAGGGGCAAAAATGATTCTTACCCTTATTATAATTTGGATATGGCGAAGAAAGGGCTGGCTGACATTTAATCAAAATTAATAAATAAGGTTTGTCCGATCAGGTCTTAGGGGAGGAAAACAGCACATAGGCTGCTCGAAAATTGCCTTTCGCAGCATGCTTCCTTTGTGAGGCAAAAACCAAGAATTAAATGATTAAAAAAAGGTGATCGTAACACTGCTTTTCTTTTCATGAAATGACACATTGAGACGCATGAAAATATAGGTCACTGTGCTCAAAATTGGTGACTCTTTGGTGGTAGACCGCAGTGTTATCAGAGATCATGTTATAGAATTTTACAAAAAATTGTTTTTTCCCAAGTGCTCTCTATTTTAGGTTTTTGGCTGGTAAAGAAAGTCATACCTGATATTGTCTCTTCTGATAATAGTTCTTTTATCATGAGGTTTCTCATGCAGATGTTAAGAAAACTATTTTTTCGATGGATCCAAATAGTGCTCCAGGTGCTGATGGATTTAGTGGCTGTTCTTATCATTCTTGTTGGGATTATGGATTTTTCAACAGTAGGGGCAGAACCAGCTTAGGCTCAGATGAGACACATGCCCCTCCGAAATTTTTTGAAAATCGATCAAATTCATGATATTAGTTATTAAATATTTTAACATATAAATATATTGTTATATATAATATTTGAAGTAAACATGATCGTTGTCATAAAATAGTGTTATTGGCTTGAGGTTTTCCTTTCGAAGTAAATTAGATTACAAATATAAAAAGGTGTAGGTGGCATGAGGTTTGGCCTTCATTTTTCGATTTCACCATGGTTTGATACCCCCCTCATAACATGTAGTTTTTTCTCTCCTTTCTTCTTTTTTCCAAAACCACCATAACACATAGTTTTAACTCTTCTCTCTTTTTTTTTTTTCTTTTTTTTTTAAGAAAATCACTGTGTACGGTTCGATTAATTTTTATTTTATTTTACTTTGTTATAAAATATCTCCCTAACCTAACATAAATGTCTGGGTCTACCACTTTTTAGTGGTAATTATGAATTTTTTTAAAACTAGCTAACTCCTCCCAAATGAATTCGAATTTCATGATTCTTATTCCCAAAGCTAAAGAAGCTATTTCAGTGGATCAATATTGTCCAATTATTTTGGGTAATTTTATTTTTAAAATTATCACCAAGATTCTTGCTACAAGGTTGGGTTCTTTCATAACTTCTATTATGTTAGAAAATCAGTTTAGGTTTATCCAAGGTCATCATATTCATGACTGAACAACTTGGGCTTCAAATGGGGTTAATTGTCTCAATAAGAAGTGTTGCGGGGCTAATATAGCTTTGAAGATTTACATTCGCAAAGCTTTCGATACCATTAATAGGGATTTCTTGCTTGAGGTTTTGTGGCGTTTTGGATTTGCAAAGGTTTTCATTGGATGGGTTAAAATAATTCTTTATTCAGCTAAAATCTCCATCCTTTTTTACGATATTCCTCGTGGTTATTTCAGTTGCTCTAGAGGAGTTCGACAGGGTGATCTTCTGTCTTGTAGGGATTTACTTAACCCTTAACATTCTCTATTAAAGTCACAAAAATCCAACATAAGCAATATATATATATATACATATAGCAGCAATTAACTAACCAAGTAATCCATATATACACAAAAAATACAATCCGATTTTTAATGTGGAAAATCTTCTCAATTTGAGGAGTAAAAACCATGGGGTCGTAGTCCACTAAAAATCTTTACTATGAATCAAATTATGAGTCTACAATAATTCCCTAACTCTATCAAAGGATTTAACACAACAATATCATCAAGAAATCAAATCTTGACCACAATCACAATTTGATATCAAATAACAGAAGAGAGATAGAGGAATCAAACTCGAAGCTATTGTTCCTACACTGTATCTCTCCAAAGAGTACTCTAATCACAAATCACACCGTACAAAATGAAGATCCATGTATCATGAAGCCTCTGTCAAAATTTGAGTTTAATCAGATAACAGAGAAAGGAGTTAGAGTCCTTCGATGAAGACTGCGCAGTTTAGACCCTGTCTTTCTAACCAACCCTATTTCGACAATCGAAACTCATTACAGGGATCTTTGATCTATGATCAGACCGTACAACCTCAAGAATTACAAGTGCTTAAACTACTCGCCAAAAACCAGCTCGATTAGATGATGCACGAAGGAGAAACGATAGTTACAACAAAACTGCACAGGGTGTCTCGATGTTGTTTTCACCATTTTCTTCTTCAATCCTTCTCTCCTTCTCTTTCTCCTCTTCACTCATTTTCTTGTTTTCTGTTAGCCAAAACCTTTGCACATAGCTATCTCTCTTTTCTCTTATGCTCTTTTTCAGCCCTAATGACAAAATGAGGGTTTTTATACCAATCAAAGGAAAACTTAATAGACCTATCATTCATTTTGGTCAAATTGGGCAACTTCATAGGTTGTGTCCATATGAGAGAGAACCTAACCCAACAAATCTCCCCCTTCTTGATTATATAAAGGGATTTGCCATCCCGGTGATCAATCGACAAACTTCAAGATTCCTCCTCAGTAAAGCTTTTATCAACATATCAGAACCATTATGATCATTGTGAACCTTTTCAATTTCTAATAGCTTATCATTCAAAACATCTCTAATCCAATGGTATCTCACATTAATATGTTTTGATCTTGCATGAAAAGTAGAGTTCTTACCAAGATGATGACACTTTGATTATCATGAAATAACACATACTTTTGGTGCTTGAAGTTAAGTTCTCATGTAAACTTCTTCCTTACAAGCTTTAGTTGCTGCAATGAACTTAGCCTCTGTGGTGGACAATGTAATACACTTTTGCAACTTTGATTGCCAAGCTACAGCTCCACCTGTAAAAGTAATCAAATAATCAGAAGTCGATTTTCGAGTATCCACATCTCCTGTCATGTCTGCATCTGTATAGCAGATTAGCGATGGCTTGTCATTTCTAAAACCAAGCTTTAACTGGAAGTACTTTGTAGATATCTTAATAGCCACTTAACTACATTCTAATACTCTCTTCTAGAAACAGAAATAAATCGGCCAAAAAGGCCAACGACATAAGTTATGTCTGGCCTAATATATATAATTGCATATATCAAACTCTCTACAGCCGAAGCATATAGAACCATTTCCATGTCACTCTTCTCTTTATTTGTAGAAGGAAACTGCTCAATACTCAACTTGAAATGAATAGTAAGAGGAGAGCTAACCACTTTGGATTTCTCCATGTTGAACCTCTGAAGTAATTTTTCAGTATACTTCTCTTGTGACAGATATAACTTTCTAGTATTTCTCTCATGATGAATTCTTATGCCAAAAATTTGCTTTGCTAGCCCTAAGTGTTTCATAGCAAAAGACTGACTCAACTGCATCTTCAGCTGCTAATTCTTGAAGCATTCCTGCCAACTATCAACATGTCATCAACATATAAGATAAAATAACAAAATCATCATCAGACAAGTTCAAGACAAATACACCACAGTTAGAAGTTGTCTTCTCATAGCTTTACTTCCCCATAAATGAATCAAACTTTTTGTAACATTGCCTTGGAGCTTGCTTTAAACTATATAAACTCTTCTTTAACTTACAAACTAGATTTTCTTTCCCTTCACTTTAAAACCTTCAGGGTTGTGTCATATATATTTTTTCTTCCAAATCACCATGAAGAAATGTTGTTTTAACATCAATTTGCTCTAATTCCAAGTCTAATTGAGCAACTAGTCCAAGCACCACCCAAATAGAAGTCATCTTTACAACCGAAGAGAAAATTTCATCATAATCAATTGTTTTTGTTGAAATCCTTTCAAACCAATCTTGCTTTGTACCTTGGTTGTGGGCTTTTTTTATTAGCCTTTATTCTAAAGACCCATATTTTCCAAGGCTTTAAAACCCTTAGGTAATTTCACAAGTTCATAGGTGTTGTTATTATGCAATGACTTCATCTCTTCTTTCATAGCTTTAAATCATGCTTCATTTTGGTTGCTTGATTCAACTTCTTGAAAACATTTTGGCTCCCTCTCACTAGTGAGTGTAACACACTCATCTTGAGAATACTTGGATGAAGGTTGTCGTATTCTAAAACTTCTTCGAACTTGTGACTTCATATTTTCTTCAAAAGGTTGTTTCTCTTCCTCCGTATGATGCACTTGTACTTGATTTCCAATCGTAGCTTCTTCACCACCTTAAAGACCTCTTTGATCATTCCCATTTGCTATTTGGAAAGAAGAATCAAAATCAACATACACTTTAACTTGTTGTTGATTTTTATTTTATCATAATCTTCAATTGTTTGGTTTTCAAGGACTGTCACATCTTGACTTTGGACTAGTTTCTTGGACTTTGGATCCTATAATCCTTATCCAAATTTCTTATCACCATAACCTAAGAAAATGCAATCTTTTGCCTTGTCTTCAAGCTTATGGTGCTCATCCTTAGGAATATGTACGAAAGCTCTATAACCAAACACTCTTAAGTGGTCATGAATAACTTCTTTACCTCTCCAAACGTTCACAGGCACATCACCATTCAAAGCTATTGTTGGAGATCTATTTATCAAATAAATAGATATATTTATGGCCTCTTCCCAAAAGCTTTTTGACAACTTAGAATGAGACAACATACATCTCACTTTTTCCATAATTGTTTTGTTCATTCTTTCAGCAATCTCATTTTGTTATGGAGTTTTAGGAACAGATTGCTCATGTCTAATGCCCTTACTCTTGTAATAAGCCTCAAATGGATCCATATATTCACCACCATTGTCCGATTGAAGACACTTGAGAGTTTTTTAAATTTCTCTTTCAACCAATGCTTAGAATTGTTGAAATATCTCAAGAACTTCATCCTCAGTCTTGATAGCATAAGACCAAACCTTCCTTGATGTATCATCTATAAAAGTCACAAAATACATAACCCCTTCATATGTTTTGTTTTCATTGGGCCACAAACATCAAAATGTATTAGCTCCAAAATAATATATTTTCTATGATCTAAAAATTTATGAAATGAGACTCTATGTGCTATACCAACTATAAAATGAATACTGCATTTAAAGGCATGTCTTTATACTTTGAGAGCAAGTTTATTATTATTATTATTATCAAAACTTTCATTCCTTTTTGGCTCATGTTTCCAAGTCTCATATGCCACAAGTTGGTGGAGAGCTCCTCTTAAGCTACATTCATTTCTTCCTTGCACAGTTGCATCAATAACTTGTACAAGATGCAACACTTTTTTCCCTTTGCTACCACTAGAGAACCTTTTGTAAGCTTTCAAATACCATTGCTAAACAAACTTTAGAAGCCATTTTCATCTAACTTTCTAATAGAAATTAGGTTCAAGCGAAGATTTGGAACATGTCTCACATTCTTCAAAATTAAATTACATTCAACTTGTGTTTTCATAAAAATATCACTCATTCTAATGATCTTTGAAACATTATTGTTTATTATTCTTAGAATCCCAAAGTCATCCGACTTATAAGAGACAAAGACTTCTCTTCTTGGAGTCGCATGATTGAGGCTTCAATGTTAATAACCCAATCTAAACATGAACTTGTGATGCTATTACAAGCATCGTAACATTCTAAAAATATAATCAAATCTTCGAAGACAATTGCAGTTGTGTTACTCTTCCTTCTTCTCTTCGCCACTTTTATTCTTTTGCTCTCTTTTCAAAATCCTACAATTTTTCTTTATATAACCTTCCTTGCCATAATAGTAGCATGCAAATGGTTTTCTTGACTTTGATCTTCCTCGAAATTTGTGTTTATTATTATGAGATCCTTTGCTTTTACTTCTACCCTTTTTTCAATGACTAAAGCTTCCGGATGAAAGTTGGTTGCTTTTCTTCGTATTTCTTTATTGAGTAGGTTGCTCTTTAAATTGTTCATGGAAAGTTTTCCCTTAATACAAGAATTGCTTAATAACACCACCAAGGTCTCCTAACTCCTAAGTAACAAACTCAACAATAGTGCGGCTTAGAGTTGATTAACATCAACTTCATATCAACAAGCTGATTAACGAGTCCACTCATCTCATTTAGATGCTTCGCCATTGAGTTTCCATCTCAGTATTTCAAATCCATGAATTGTTTAAACAAGAAAGCCTCATTCACAGCAGGCTTTGTTTCATATAATGTCTCTAATTCTTTCCATAATTTTTGAACTGAAGTGTGCTTTGCAACATGATGAAAAACACTATCATCTAACCATTGTCGAATGGTTACAATAACTTTTCAATTCATCTTCTTCCAATCATCATAACTCATTCTTTTTGGCTTGGATTCCTTACCTTTTACAACTTCAAAGATATCTTTATATATCAAGAAATCTTCATCTTTGCTTTCCAAATAGCCCAATTATGTCCATTTAAACTAACCATCCTACTTGTGTTTTCCATTACTCAAATAGGGATAAAAAAAATGCTAACCAGGACTCTGATACCACTTGTAGGGATTTATTCAACCCCTAATATTCTCTATTAGAGTCACAAAAATCCAACACAAGCAATATATATATATATATATAGCAGCAATCAACTAACCAAGTAATCCACACATATATAAAAACTACAATCCAATTTTTGATGTAGAAAATCTCCTTGATTTGAGGAGTAAAAATCACAGGACCGTAGTCTACCAAAAATCTTCACTATGAATCAAATTATGAGTCTATAATAATTTCCTAACTATATGAAGTGATCTAACACAATAACATCATCAAGAAATTCAAATATTGGCAATAATCACCATTTGATATCAAATAAGAGGAGTTAGATAGAGGAATCAAACTCGAAGCTACCGTTCCAACGCTGCATCTTTCTAGAAAGTGCTCTGATCACAAATCATACCGTACAGAATGAAGATCCATGTATCATAAAGCTTCTATCAAAATTTGAGCTTAATCGGATTGCAAACAAAGGAGTTAGAGCCCTTTGATGAAGATTGTGCAGTTTAAACCTTATCTTTGTGACTAGCTCTATTTCGACAATTGAAACTCATCACAGGGGCCTCTGATTTATGATCGGACCGTACAATCTCAAGATTGTGAGTGCTTGACCTGCTCGCCAAAAATCAGCTCCATTGGATGGTGCATGAAGGAGAAATAATAGTTACAAGAAAGCTGCGCAGGGTGTCTCTATGCTGTTCTCACCCTTTTCTTTTTCAAACTTTCTCTCCTTCTCTTCTCTTTCTCTTTCTTATTTGTTTTCTTGTTTACCCATTTTCCTGTTTTCTGGCAGCCAAAACCTCTACATATAGTTGCCTCTCTCTTTTCTTACGCTCTTTTCCAATCCTAATGATAAAAATGAGGGTTTTTATACCACCTAAAGAAAAACCTAATGGACCTATCATTTATTTTGGCCAAATGGATTAACTTCATGAGTTGTGTCCATATGAGAGGGAACCCAACCCAACATTTCTCCTCTCTTTTTTTTGCCTTGCGGAGGAAGTTTTAAGTCACATCATTACTTCTATCTCTGTTGCTTGTCCAAACAAGATAATAAATCAACTCAACATGCGTCTCAACTGTCTCCCATTTACTTATCACGATGCTCCTTTATTTTTTGGTAAGTCTCGTCATATTCATTTTCAACCTATTGCAGATAAAATTCTTTCTAAATTCTCGTGTTGTAAAGGGAATATGCTTTCTATGGCAGGAAGATTAACTCTTATTAACTCAATAATTTCGAGTTTTTTATTCGCACATTTATGGCGTTCCAATGGCCACTTTCCAATCGCTATAAGCCGGAGACTCATATTAAAAATTTTTTGTGGACTAGAGACATTTTGAAGAAAAAGTCGGTTATGTTGTCTTGGAAAATTGTTTGTCCTTGGAAGGATGAAGGGGGTTTAGGGGTTTGTTCTTCGACAACAATTAACAAGTCCTTGATGTTTTCTTTTACTTGGAATTTTATGACGAGTTCTTCAACACTTTTCTAGTTCCTTAGGCGGAGATATATCAAACAAGTTGGTACGTTAAGAGGATCTTATGTTGCTTCATCAATATTGGCTGGTTTGAAGCTTAACTACGAAAATTCCTTCAAAGTCGATTTGGAGGGTGATACATGGTAGGCCACCTATGCAAGACCAGCTTCGCAATCAAGGAGTTTTACGGTTTTAGGCTGTCTTTTTTGTTATGCAAGAAGCATTCATTATTGACCATATTTTCACTAGTTGCGAGTTTGCCAAACATGTTTGGACTGAACTTTATTTTTTTTCAAGTCTTTGAGATATCCTTGGATCTTTCGTATGGTTTTTCTTACTTTTTTTTTTTTCAAGCAATGCAGGTCTCTCGAAGCAAATACATTACGTCCATTTGGCGTCTTGTGTTTATATCCATGATCTGGTCTATTTTGAAGTCAAGAAATGATTTAGTTTTTAATAAAATCAAAACCTCAATTGATTCCTCTTATGTACCCATTATGGTGTGTTTGCAAAGCTTCAACAACTTTGAAACTGTTCCTATGTTTAACTCTCAATTGGAGCTCTTGCTTTTGCATAGGCTATTGCTTCCTTGCAAGCCTGCTAAGACTCTTATAGCTATTCGGGTCATGTGGGAAGCTCCTCTTCCAAATTGGGTTAAAGTAAATATTGATGGTAGCACAAAAGGTTAGCCAGGTATGGTTTTGGCAGATGGTATATTTAGAAACTGGCGTGGCTTCGTGTTGGGCTGTTTTGCATCTTGTTTTGGAGTTGGTTTGCCTTTGAGGTAGAATTATTAGTGCCATTCCTGCCATTGAGGCTACAGGTCTCAAAGGTTGGAAAAATTTATAGGTGGAGTATGATTCTTCTTATGCGATTCAGCTTCTTTCTAATCGTTCTACCGTAGTCCTTTAGAATCATTATAGATGCTGGTTAAAGGCTTCACATCTTATCTTTTCAATGAATTTGCAAGTATCTCTGTAAGCCCTAGTTTTGATTTTGACTTTCTAGCATTATAAACCATAAATAGAATGAGAATATTAAACTTCATCTATATCATTCAAATGAGTGATATTAAAATACTAGTGAAGTTTTTAGGCACTAAATTATTCTAATAGTAAAATAAATTTAGAAGAATGACACAATAGTTATTGTTCTAAATTATAGTTTTATGTATGAGTAAGTGTAATTGGAATAAACAAGTGTGGGGAATTGTGGAAATTATTTAAGTAGTGAGGATACCATGGAAGTTAAGAAAAATTGGAGGACAAACTAGCTAAATTTTAAGGAGTGGCATGGTATGTAAATAAATATCAAACTTGAAGGGTAAATTTACAAGTGAAGCCTATATATACAAGTGTGATTGATTACCAACATTTAGTCATTTTTGAAACAAAAAAATAGAGAGAGGGAGACTATAGTGGATAGTAAAGAGGAGAAGAAAAGGGGGAAGAAGACTAAAAGTTCTCCAAGCTACTTTTGAAGCTTCCAAACCAAACTTTGAGCAAATCCAAGCTAAAATAGCAAGACCCAATCAAGCTTAAGGTTAGTCTTCCTAGTTTTTTTCAAGTTTGAGTTTGATTTGGAAAGATATGATATGATGATGACATTGTTTGTGTATTTAAGATGTTGTGGAGGGTATTGTGATGTAAATCAATATTATGGTTATGAGTAGTTAGTAAGGAAGTTTGAATAATCATAAACCATAAAGAAATTAAAGTTAAGGTTTATGTAGTAGAAACTCCAACTTGTGATTTAAACTAGTGAAGAGTTAAATGGGTTGCTTATAACTTGTTTAATGAAATGATTGAAAGAAGTGTAACATGAAAAATTGAAGAGAATGATATGTGAGTGTATGGTGTGTGTCACGACCATAGGATGGGTGTGTGATGCTATTGTGTTTTGATCCCTTTGAGCCCTAAGATATGCATATTTGATGTTAGAAAATCATATAGGAGTGTTAGAATTAAAAAAGGAAACTAGATTGCATTGTTGATGCTTTTTAACTTGATGAAGGACAGTAGCTTATGTATATGTTTTGTTGTTATTTATGATGTATTTAGGGTCCTAAAAGCATGCATGAGTGAGTAGGAATTAAGGTAATTACAATGGATGTACATGAGTGCATGAATAGCATATAAACTAGTAAAGAATAAAGTGATAGTAGAGTGAAAGAATAGGCATTTGAAGGGGTTATAGAGACCTGTACGAAATGAGCTTAATTAGGGTTGTTTTGGATCTCAAAACATGCATAAATTTCATAGCAAACCATAAAAATTTGAAGGGAAATATTTGGATAAAAATTGAGGAAGTTATGGCTTAAATAGTACACCTATGTAGTCGTAAAGATAAGTTGAGAGTGAAATTGCATTCTTTGATGCATGAAATGAATGTATTCGATCATAATTGAGTAAAAGAACTTTAGATACGAAAGAAATGACATCATTGCATGTGTGATGCAAAAATGTGCATAAAAAAGTGTCGAAAAATAGGTGTTTTTCATAGGTTTCATCCCTCGATATTTAGAATTTTTCGAAACTGTTTTACGAGGGACCTAAGTGAGAGATAAGAAGATGATTCAAGTTAAAATGGAAGTGAAACAGCTCGCAAAATGGGCTGTGAACAGTATTCTATTTTAGGGGGTCCGAAAATTTTAACTTTTCATTCCGGGCCTCTGAAAATTTTACGGACTTTGTGGGGATATTCCTAGGGGTATAAAAGTTAAACTTTTGCAAAGAAATTGTAATTAGAAAGCCTCGGTTGAGTTAGAACTTAGAAAAGAAAATTGTAGTAAAAAATGGTATTGTAAGGAGCTTGTAATATTAAAAGCAATGTGTGTAATTTTATATAGCACATTGTGGCTTATTTTAAGTAAGAATATGTAATGCAGGTGACGAACAGGCCAGCGGAGCACGGGAGGCTCGTTGATGAGTATAGCTCGCTTGGTGAGGTAAGTGTTTTATCATTTACATCTATTCCAATTTCTAATTTAAATTCTAAATTATGTAATCAAACGAATTCAAAAACGATTTTCAAATCCTAAATCTAAGTTTTGAGTAAGTGATCTCTCTATAAGATTCAAAAAGAGAAGGAATCAAAAACTAAATTGATTCCAAAATATTTGAATCGAGAAAATTTTAAAAAGTTTGAAGAGTTAGAGGTTTTGTGTCTTTACACTTAGTGAAACAATTTCAAAGCCCATGTATATACCCTTAGTTTAATTAAGATTTAGCACTACGTGACGATGCAGAAAATTTCGTCCGTAGTTGCTCAGTTTTCAGAATATCTAGCGCTACCTGTACGATGCAGAAAATTCCGTACGTAGACGTTAAGATATAGAGAGATTCTAGCGCTGCGTTGCGATGTATAAAATTCGCACATAGTCGTTTAGATCTACAGTTTGGCATTACATTGCGATATAGTAAATTCCGTTCGTAGTCGCCTAGAGTTATAGCACTACAATTGCGATGCAAAAAATTCCGCATTGTAGATGTTTAGATTTGAGATCGTTTCGCATTATGTTTACGATGCAGTAAATTTTGCATCATAGTGATCGAAATATCTTAGTAGCTTCACGTTTGGCATCAGTCGAAAACCGCCACATGATGATTTGAGTATACTAGGGGTATACATGGAGTTTTCAAAAAGAAAAGTTCTAAAAAGATTTTGATATTCGGGCGAAGTTCTGAATTCTGTTGTAATTACATCTTGATATTGTTTTCATATATTGAACTAACACATTTATTCTTATTCAGCTTATATATCTTATTAGGTGCTTGTACAGGTGTTTTTGTATCCAGAAAATCTCGTCGAATATTTTTAGGTGGGCGTTGCGTAGATGTATTGCTTAAACATCAAACATATTTTTGTTGTTGTAATTAACATGACTAGATGATTGCTTGTTTGACTCATGGATATTCAAAAATTTGTAAATTCATATTTTGCTATATGCATATAGTTGAAACATTTGCTCATGAAACATATCTATTACTTGATATATCTATGTATATATAATATATATTGTTGCGTATGCGTAGTATCCTAAGTGTTTATAAAGTGTATGTTATGAAAATTTGCATATTTGTGAAAAATGTGTGTTATGAATTTGAATAAGAAAATGCATGTTTGTGGCCAAAAGAAGTTGGGTGGTAATTTGAAATAGTACAAAGTGTGTTTCTTTTACAGGAAAAATTTTGGGAGTGTTAAAAATACAACTGTCATGCTGCCGAATTTTCTTAGAATTCATTTTAATTTGAAATTGAAAAATTTACACCAACTCAACTATTTTCAATGAAAACAAGTTTTCCATTTAAGAAAAGAAATTAAACGGGTAAGATTTAAAAGTTCGCTCTGTGGATCTCCTCTACCCAGCGAGTAGGGTTATGAGAGATTTGATGGAGTGCCCGGCGAGATCCTCTAGATAAGAGTATAGAGAGAATCTGGTTCGGATCTTGTCAATCTCATATATATATAGAAGGTAATCAAGCTGCAGACTATCTCTCTTCTCGCCCTACAGAGGATTTTTTTTGGTGGTCTTCTTATCCAAAGGTTTTTTTTTTTTTTTTTTTTTTAAATTACTTGTCCAGAGACTCTGTTAACAATTGTTTCTTAAGATTTTCATCATCCTGGCTATTATCGTTTTAGATAGTTTCTTTTGTAAGGTTTTGTACTCTTGTTCTCTATTGGAGTTTTTTTCTTTGTGGGTTTTGCTCCTTTGGGGTTTTAATGAGGTAAGGTTATAGGTTTTTATCTCTCGTTTTGATAGAGTATTATTTTTGTTTTTGTTGCTTGTCTTTTTGATTCTTTGTATTTTTCTTCTTTTTTTCTAATATATTTTGGGTTAGGGGTTGCTTGGCTTGCTTTTAAAAGGGGTGCTGACCTAGTTGGGATGTCTCCTTTTTAGCTTCTCTTTCCTTTTTCCTAATTTCTATAAAAAAAAAAGAATTAATATATAGTATTGAAGATTAATTTATATTTTTAAATTATTATTGACCAGTAATTTTATTTATTTTAATTGTAGGTTTAAATAATTTAAAATTCAGGAACATGATATATTATGTTGGATCCTTCAATATTTAATTGTATTTTTAAGCTTTGAAATGTTATGCCGGTATTTGACGACGAACCCTGAAAATTTGTTAAAGGGGGACATATGAACAAAGCAATAAAAACATCGACATTCATACTAAACTATATAATATTTTTATATAAAACAAAGTTCGATAACATAATATAGTTTAAATTAAATGAAAAATATACAATACTTAAGCAAAGGAGTAGTTTTATGCTTAAAAATCCTAAAGAAATCATTAAAATAAATAAAAATGAAAAAAAAATAAACTAAGTAAATTTATTATTTACTCAAAAAATTATTAATTTAAATAAGACACAAACCATATGTATTTATTAGAAAACAATTTAAGTCTAAATTTATAACAATATATATAATGAACAACAATAAATTTATACAACGAATTATAAAATATGTTCTAAATTTTTTTTAACTTTCATTTTTATTGATTCTAAATAAACTAAAATTAGAACATAAGAAAAAATATATTAAAAAAAAAAAGTTAAATCATGACAATACATGGGCAATTTTAATGTAATAACTCAAATGTTAAAATTTTATAATTTATTGATGGATGTATATTAAGATATCCTAATGTTAAAAAAGTAAATCAGTAGATGAGGGATTGAATAGCAAATGTGTACAAAAAAGTGCAAAGGAGGGGTCGAAGGGCAAAGGTGTAACACGCCTTCAACCATCAATGCATTTCCACATTTTGTGAGCATACTTACATCATAAATTAATACTTTTTTATAAAATTTCAAGAGTCGTGCCCTGACTAGCCCTATGCTAAGTCCATCCCTGCCAATATTCTTCACTTTTTCCATTCTTGATATGAAATATATTAAAATTTGTATTATTATGTAATGATATTTATATTTTAGGTTCGTAAGTATAAAGTTTAGAAACTATCAAGGAAGGGGATATACTTGGTGGTTAATAAAGAAGATTTGTTTTTGTTATTACCGGCTTTTCCAAACTAGTTTAATGTGAAACATGTTAATGTGTTTAGTATTCTATAGCAATTTCAAGTTTGGTTAAGAAAGCACCAACTTTTGATTTATAAGCCTAGATTTATAGAATTCTAGTCCTAACAATTTTAAAGGTATTTATATAGTAGAAGTGTTACAAATAAAACTTAAAAATAGACTACACACTGTTTGCTAGTGCATTTGGTTAAGTACCTCTCTCCTCGTATGGGGTTGGGGGTCGAATCCCTTCTAGCAAATATTAACACTAGTATGAGTAACTACCTGGGTTGTTCTATTATTATACCTTGGTTGGTCTTGACAGTACTGACTCGTAAGGGTGTAGCTATCCGCAAGATATTTGGCCCATTCTAGTAGTGTTCGATGGGTCCTAACAGTAATATGAGCTGCAAAGGAGTAGCACTCTAAGTTGTTCTAGTTCTATATAATCTCAGTAAGTCTCAACAATACTTTGACTCGTAAGGTGTCGGTTTAGGAAAAAAAGTAAAAATATACCCTTGAATATAATTACAGTTATTAACAATAAATGCATATATGCAAAAAATAAATAAATAAATAACGGGGGGGGGGGGGGGGGGGGGGGGGTTTGGGGGGTTTGGGTAGGGATGAGGTGGAGACCGCAAGGCATAGAAGTAATTTTATACATATATATTTGAAAATATATATATATATACACATACTCAAACTCCTATGGGGTAGGGATGAGGTGGAGACCGCAAGGCATAGAAGTAATTTTATACATATATATTTGAAAATATATATATATATACACATACTCAAGCTCCTAAAGCAAGATGAGTCGAGATCATAAAGGAAGCAACTATTAGTAACACATCTGTACATACATATGGTCTTTTTCTCTTAATGTACAATTTTTTAAAATTAAGTGAAAAATGGTATGTGATGGCACTTTTTTATTGGAAGCTTGACACTAGCACCTACTTAATAATTTGAGTTTAAATAAAATCAAGTACATATACGGACCAAAAGACACTCAATGAGATAAATGCTCCCTGTTTCAGCTTCCTCTTTTTTCTACCTTTCTTCATTCTTTCATTTTTCTCTCTCCATTTTCTCTCACTATTTTTGTATTCCGATCCTTACATTCTCTCTACTATATTATTTTTCACGGAAGAAAAACCTTATTTTCGTTCATAATAATGAGTGAATAATTGTTTACTGTGAAAATATGAGTTGTTTGAATTTATACTTTTCTTAAATTTTTTCTCTTATTATTATTATTATTATTATTTTATTTTAGGGTTGGATTTGTATGATTGCTTGAAACAAAGGTCGAAAACAAGAAAACTGTAAGAAGAAAACTCAAATGAAAGAAGAACTTGGATTTGAAAGAAAACGTAAAGATCTGAGAACAAAAATATATATAGAGAACAAAAATGTATTAACTCTCAAATGAATGTAATTTCCTTTCTTAAGGAAAAGTATTCCTTCCTTCGAGACTCATCAAGTCTTGTGCGAAAATCAAGTCTGATGCATGGGTATTGTTCTCTGTGTATCTACTTTGGTACTACTAAAACTCAAATTATTAATTAACTGATTAAGACACAAAAAGCTAGCCCACGAGTGCTATAAATATAAAGATTCCTAAAATTAAAAACACAATTTGTATCCTCCGAGATTTATCATAAAATATTAAAATGAAAAACTTGTATGAGAATAATTTTGTATTTTTTATTTTTGTCATATAATGAACTGTATTGATACAAATTTGTGGTATTGATTATTGTAACAAAATTAATGCAAATAATAATAATAATAATTCTTCAATAAAAAAGTCCTGTCTTGACATGCATCAATGTGGTTTTCAGGGTCCTGCGTACCATCATACCCACACGTCCTTTCATGGATAGCTATGTGCTCTAGGATTTCTGCCCTCTCTGTAACGATTGAAAATGCAACTTTCCGCGGGTTAAGCCTCCGAGAGACTCCTTGCCTCGACTAATAATACTTCTGCAGTTCCTTCACTTGTTCTCTTATTTCCTACCAGTCTTCTCCGTATTGAAAATCTTGATTTAAGTCAGGCTCATATGCTACTCCATGTTAACGAGGTTCTCCCCCAATAAATTGCCTAGATTCTCGTTATACCTCCTTTGGGCCCCTCTCCCTTTCTTCTCTTGATCGTGAAAGTCCAGTCCAATGGAGAATGGACACCGAATGTTATTCCTCCAAATCTTCCCGATGTTCGTTTCTTACTTAACCAGTTGTTGCTATAAACCTTGTAACATTCTGAGTAAGGGTGTTAATCTATGCTTCCGAATTTCGCAGGGGGTTATGATCCAACATTGCGAGCATAAGTTAACTCGACATGTACATTTGTGGATAAGGTATTGGATACGGAATGTACAAAGGCAGCGGATAGGGATAGGGAATTTGACTATTAAATTGTCCCATTTAGGGTAGCATGAAACTCACAGGCATTTTTTTTATACGAGGGCATCTGTTGATACGGAGGTATTTATTGTTTCGGAGGCATCTGTTGATACGGAGGTATTTATTGTTTCGGAGGCATCTGTTGATATGGAGGCATCATAGGATTTTGCATATGGGTTGCATAGGTGTAGGCTGGTATAGATGGTCAAACTACAGCCGTTGTTTGTATCTAAGTTGCTGTTGGATTCCCTTGGGCGTCAACCATTTAGGGGTTAGACCAATCGACTGTTGGATCGAAAGATGACTAATTCAAATCCATTGCATAGGGATTTACTCCACAACACTCTTTCTAGCGCTAATGTTGCAACCTAAACTGTCCAATGAAGATCTTCAGCATCTTTGGATGACTCTTTCTTTCGATGGAATGCTTCTTTCTATTCTCCGTTGCAACTCGACCTACAAAACAAATTAAAACTTTCATTAAGGAAACTTGGAGCTTATCCCGAGAACATCTTCCGATGCTTAAATTAGAGCTTTATATTTTGTATCTTCTGATTATTTTAATGAACAGTGTATTTGTCGCAAAAAAAATTGACGCATACTAATAAAGTTTTCAATCAACTTCTATAAAAAGACAAGAACTTATTTTTCAAGTATCGTAATGCATCCAATGACATTAGCCATATTCTGCTTAAATTATTCTCGTATTGACAAGAATTCGATACACGTTATACATTTGTCAGTGATCTAATTGGGGAATTGTCTCCTCGAAGGTTGACGTTTCCTGCCTTCAATGACTGGCTATGCTAATTGTAGGTTTATACATTGTTTGACTTCTTTCGCTCAAAGTTTATGACATACGCCACGTGTCCTATTTATGTTGCACTGACTTGTCCACTTCTTATTGGGCCTATCTTGCACACCTACAACCTTTTAAAAAAAAAAAAAAAATTGTTGTATATATTGATTTTTGTTACCATTATAGTAGGCATTTAAGTTTAGTTTAGAGTAGCAATATTTGTATGTACACCCTTTTCCTTTAATTTTGTTATACTATATTTTTGTTATCTAATTAGAATCAACTATGTTATTATTTAAAATTTTGATATTTTCTTTTGCAATACATAAGGAAGTAGATAATGATTTCGTTTTTCTAATACTAATTAATTTAAAATTTATCATTTCACAAGCACCTTCTTCAGATGATTTTAATTCATTCCAAATATTTTTTATGATTTTAGTTCATACTCCACACTTCACAATCAATTATTTGTATCTCTTAAAAGGCTTCCATATTAGGGAAAAAAATTTGAGAAAAGTTAGGATTTGAAAATTTTAAAAGGATTTCCTCTCCGGGTCTGCATCTCTTCAAACCAAAAGTAAATAATAATGATGTGTTTACATCATGGATTAGAGAATGAAAATAGGGGATATGATTGATTAATGGTGTTTACTTACTTAAAATTTATTCCGTAATGAGAATAAAAGTGTGGGATTTGGGGTTGTGGAATAAAAATCTCATTACCCCACTTCACTTGAGAATCTCATTCTTATTCCTTTTTTTATGTGAAAAGTCTCTTATACTATTTTTTAAAAAAATAAAAAATAAAATAAAATAAAAACCTATTTTGACAAGTCTGTGTTTGTTGTTGTCGTCGCACACCATTGCTTTCATCAATAGTCTCTCTATCTTTCATCATCATTGCAGGTTAGTGGATTATTCAAAAATCTATTTGTTTGTTTCTTTGCTGACACCATTGGCTTTTGATTTGCTATTTAAAAAAAAAAAAAAAAAAAGATGCATATTACAGATACATCATTCATATTATTTTTTTAAAAAAATTTATTGTATTCCATTAGTTTTTCATCACCAATTTCTTAATTATTATTATAAATACATGTCTGCATATTATATTCATATGTACTATACATATTATTATTAGTAGTTGCAAGTAAATTTCATATAGAAGACTACCTAAACTAGAAATCACAATACTCTTAGACCAAGAAAGACGAAAGGGAAATAAGCCACCAACACCATCTAATAGAGCTGCTTTTTTTATTATTAAATTGACAAAACTTGTTGACTTTAAAAATGTTTACCCGAATGCTTAGAAAGCATAGGTGCCATTTAAACTTTAAAATAAATTATAAGAGCAGTTTTGTAACTTATAATTAATTTATTTCAATTCTAAAGCAAAGTAAACAACTCAATAGGAATAATGTTGGTTTCGATTACAATTCTTGCAGTTGAAGTAAACAACTTATTTTGATTCCAATATATCATCCGATTCTAAACCATTTCAATTCCAAATCATTATGATTCTCATTCCGATTCCTACGATTGAATTAAACGAAATATTAGTTGATTAAAGAGAAAGAGAGCAAAATGGTGCATACAAATAAGGAAAGAAAGGAAAAGGAGGTGAGTGGTGACCGTCTTCACATGTAGAAACTAGGTCATCAACATCAATATTTTCATTTTCATTTTAATAAAAAATTTATTTTATCAAAAATAAAATAAAGGATTTGATCATACATGTGAGAAATAATTAACTATATATATGTGTACTTGTAAACTACATAGCCTCTTTAGTAATTTTAATCAAGGATAACATTGAGTTTTCAAAAACATACTAATTTGGGGTGTACATACAATATTTTAGGTGTGCAAATAGCGACACTCTTAGTTTTAATAACTTAAATTTTGGGGGGTTATCTAACTTAAAAGCTTGAATTAAAAAAGCGACTTCAATATTTATTCATCGATTTTTATTTAATCCAATATTGAAAAAAGTTAATGAAGTCAAGGTGGATAACAACCATTGGATTGAGTAATATCTATTCATTATTATTCAATCCAATGGTGAAAAAAGTTAATGAAATTAAGTTTCATAACAGCTATTGGATTAAGTGAAAGTGAATGATTAGATATGTAACATATATATATATATATATTTATATTTATGGGGAGACGGTACACATGATATATATTTGGTCGCAGATTCGTAGAATTTGGAACGTGTATTTCTATGCAAAGAGAGTATAATCAAAAAGACAAACAAAATGGATATGGTCTGTCAATCTCAAATATATATATATATATATATATAATATACACAAAGGCATGCATTTGGTGCAATCGGTTGCGGATACCATCATAGCGTAATTCATGCCAACTCCTACGTGGACCCCACGGTTATCCACTTGTTATTTTTTACCAACAACACCCTTTGTATAACCAATCTGATGACCTTCAATGTTAATATACCATTATTTCATAAGTAATTGATATATATTCCGGGACATTTATTCACAACTTAGAGTAGCTTCAATGTTCTTATAAATTATATTTTGAAAAAAAAATGTAGCGTCATCAATATCAAGTGATTTGCTTTCTATATGGAATAGATATTATTTAATAGATAATCAAATTGAAAAATTATTCCCTAATACTTCCATATATTTTCATTTAATATCTTCATGTATTTCTATTTAATGCTTTCATATTTTTCATTTAATACTTCCATTTTTTTTTTACTTTTAATTAGATTTAAAAATTATAATTAAATGATTATTAATTTATTGACATGGTTGTCTAACACATTCTCTGAAAATAAATAGTCATATTGACAATATCTTTTTTTTTTTGGGCCACCTTAGCTTAATATTGTTGAATGATAATTTCATTGAAGGGATTTATTTTAACTCAATATCTATTCATCTTATATGGTATGTAATTTTTTTCACAATTCATAAGAATATTGGAGATATTCTTAAATAGTTAGAATATTTTTCCTTTATCACCATAATCGAAATTTGAGTTCCATCATTCATGTATAGATAAGGAAATTTCTCTCCTTTTCATAGGAGTAGAGTTATCCTAACATTATGAGAGTGATTTACACATTTGGTGTCCCTATATTTTCAACTATGTTGCAATCACACACACGCACGCACACACATAAGCATGCATGCACGTACGCACCCGCGTGCATGCGCACACATATATGTGACAAATGCACAAATCTCCCCTGATGTTTGGCGAAATTACATAAATACGACGATGTTTGTGTAATTCACACGGGGCACTACCTGAGGTTTCAAAAACTCTACACAAACCTCCTCTATCGTCACATAGCCATTAACAAGTAGCTGTTAAATGCTAGAGTGTAAGGGTAAAATGCTCAAATGACATTATATGGTATATAAAATAAGAGTTTATTGAATATTTAAATAATCAATGTGTATGGAGAATTGTGTACAGGCGCCTTTGATTAGATAGAGGATATGGCACGCGCAGTGTACTGTCAGAGGCCATGAACCCATGCTAAAACAATTGAAGAGATAGTCTCGATAGACAAACGTGACCATACATATTCCATTCCCTAAAAAAACAAAGAAAGATCTCATTTTTCTCTCCATGTGATCACTATTTATATAGGCATTTGGTTAAGATGATAGTGAAGAGGATTGTGTCTTGTTTGCGAATCAAGTAATTTCCTGGTTTTGGACTACTTTGTTGTCTTGTAGGTTGGTTTTGATGAAAAATAGCTTATGGAATTGATGAGGAACAATCTTTTATTTATTTATTTTTTTGAATCGTAAACATTTTCGAGGTTGGCTTTGGTAAAAATGTGTTTTTTGTTTAGAAATAAAAATATTTAGGTCTGTATTGGTTAAGTTTAACATTTTTTGGCTTGAAATGTTTTGGATTTGAAGATGTGTGTTTAAAGTATGGTTTTTGATGATCGATTTTGTTTTTCTTTCATGAAATTAAATAGTTGAATCCTTGTTAAAGTGTCGATTTCATGGTGTTGTTGTTTGGTGCTTGAAAGAGAGTGCCTTTTGAATGTAAAAGTTAGGTTACATGGTTAGGTGTTGATATATAACAATGTTTTTTTTACTTTTTTTTTTCTCTTTTTTGTGGAAAAGCTTTGTTTACTAGTTTCAATTCTATTTTGAAAAATCTTTATTTACTGCTTTTGTTAACTAGTATTGTTGCATTTGTTGTTTGATGCATGAAATAGAACATTTCAATGCGTGCTTAGGTGTTGCTTTCATGGTTTTGTTAAAGTGTTTTTTTACTGTAAAGGTTAGGTTACATGTTTAGGTGTTGATATGTAACAGTGGTTTGTTTACTAGGTTTTGACATGGTTCTTTTTTTTTTTATGTGTGGAATAGCTTTGTTTACTGGTTTTTTTCTTTTTGAAAAATCTTTGTTTATTGCTTTTGTTTACTGGTTCCAAGTCAAAAGAATCAAGAATGAGTTTGCAAGATTCACAGTGGTGTGTGGTTTTGAAGGGTGTCCATGGCGGGTACATGCAAACTCTACTACTAACAACAAGACTATATATCAAATCAAGACTTTAAATGATACACATCAATGTCAGAAGGTGCATGAAATGCTGAGGCTACATCAGTATGGATTGCTTAGAAGTTTAAACACTTTATTCATGCAAACCCTACTATAGATATGGCCTTGCTAGGAGTTAAGATGAAAAAGCTTTATGGATTAACAATTAGTAACTGGACACTATATAGAGCAAGGTCAAAGGCACTTGAGGATTCTATGATGGAGCATGTAGAATGCTATGACAAGATGTACAGATATAGGTATATGGGTATATCGGTATATAGCTTTTTTAAAGTGCCTCACATCAGCTATGGATGCCCTGTTTACCTTTCAGGGGTTTTTCCTTAGCTTTGTTGCATAAAAGCAAGGTTTTATGCTTGGATGCAGACCCTTCATTGATCTTGATGGATGTCACCTTAAAGGAAAGTTCCCTAGCGTGTTGATGTCAACAAACACCATTAATGCAAACTTTGGTGTTTTTCCAGTAGTCGTTGCTATCTGTGAGCAAGAAATTAAGCAATGACAGTTGGGGTTGGTGTTTGCATCACTTGTATGAGCATATTGGTATGGACGACGACCAAAGAGTGAAATTTATGACAGACCGGTAGAAGAGAGTATACTCGATGGAGTTACAACTCGATGGCATGAAGCTACACAACGATTTTGTGTTAGGCATATCATTGCCAATTTATGGGCATGACATAGAAGATGTTTGGTTGGTGATATGGTTTGAAAGGCTATAAAGAGCACAAATGTGAAGGACTTTAAAAAAGTGAGGAAAGATATTCACAAGGTAGACACTAACGCATACTAGTTCATGGAGGCTATAAACATCCAATAGTGGTCTTGTCATGCCTTTGATGATCATGTTAAATTTGATCATGTCACAAGTAATATCACTGAGAATTACAATAGTTGGGTTGACAAAGTCAGAGGGCAACCCATTTTGGCAATGTTCAAGACCATGAGTACGAAAAATATAAAGCACATGTGCAAAAGGTTGGAAGTGGCAAGAACATAAAATTCTCCTCTCCTACCATTGATGATGAAGAAGGTTGTTACAATTCAGGATGAGGGCAAATTTGTTGATGTATTATGTTCTGGTGAAGTTGAGTATGAAGTTAAAGATGGTGACTTTTATAGGATCGTGAATGTGGAGAAGCACACTTGTGACTATCATGAATGGGCTATCTCGGAAATATCTTGTAAACATGCAATAGTAGTATTCACTATCATTAGGAGGTAGGCACATGAGTATGTCCGTCCATATCTTATTAAGGAAGCATACCTTAGAAGCTATAGTCATGTGATCCATCCAATGCCACAACATTCCTTTTAGCTTGACTTAGGAATGAATAAGGTGTTACCACCTATAAAAAAAAGAAACTCCCTAGAAGACTCAAAAAGGCAAGAAAAAGAGGTGTAAATGAACCTGTCAAACACAAACACAATACTTCGGGTAAATGTAGTTGTTGCAAAGAAGTTGAACATAATGCTAGGAGTTGTAAAAACGATCCACCTATTACTGGTCCATCATCTGTTAGAGTAAGATATTTTTTACAAATTTTTATGGTTATGAATGCTTATATTTAACAACTGTATGCACTCTATATTCACTTCTATTTAACTAGATGTAGGGAAACAACTCAACGAATGCTACCATGAGGAAGAGAAGATTTGAGGTTCAACTCATTATATGTAATAAAGAATTAGCATAATAATTTTATTAATTTATAACTTATATTTTGGTAGTTTGGGAGCAGTTCCACCAATCCTAAAAGGAATATAAGCACAAATGGAGCTCTTTCTCAAGATGTAACATTTGCAATAACTCACATATTATTTTAACTCTATTTAAGTTTTGACTCTCTTGAAGCGTTGTAATATCACTAATTTGTAGATTCCAAGGGAAGCACCTCCAAATATGCCACCACCATCTGAACCAATGTCGTCATCTCAACCGGTGACACGAACTACCTCACAATTCACTAGCCTTCCCTCTAAATCAATAGCGTGTAGGCCACAATCATCCTCTTAGCATGTGACATGACCTACACCACTATTCAACAGCCTTTACACATCATCTTAGCCAATCCAAGGATCATCCAATATAGGTATATGCAAGATTAATAATGGTTGCCCTTGTTTTTATTGGTTTTCTGACGTGTTTCGAAGTTCAATCAATTATTTGACATTAGGGATTATTGCGAGTTTGGATGTGGATTGGACTTTTGGTCAATGACTCTAGTGATATGTATCATAGCCTAGTCTTTTTTGTGGTTATATTTTGTCCATATCTGCATTTGGCATATAGCTTTGTACGTGGTTACCCATAGACCACTTGTTTGCAAACACTTGTTATTTTTTTTCCTATAGTGAAAATCTGCAGTAGCTTTATGGACATAACTTTGGGTGAACCACGTAATTTTTTTTTATATGTGTGTGTGTGTTTTTTTTTTTTTGTCTATTTTATTTCGTTATTATTTCCATATTATTTTATCGCTTTAGTAATCTTCTGTCTTGAAATGTTTATTTCTTAACAACTCATAGCTCAAATAATTTAGTTCATTTTCCTTATATATTTGTGATAAGACTTTCAGTCTCACTTTTACTTTTTAAAATTATAGAACCAGGCTCTTCCTCTATAATGAAAGTTGCTTTCTCAATCATAGTTATAGCGACTATAAAGTTGCTTTTCCAACCATAGTACATATAGCAATTGATTTCATCAGATAGACCCTTGACCTGACCAGTATTAGACTTGATAAATATATATATATATATATATATATATTATGAACATGTTTACTAATAGGGAATCATTTGGGACCAACTTAGTACTGATTTTTCATTATAGTGTTTTACAAAAATTGGTTGAGAATCAAATTACATATATTCCACACAAAATCAAGAATTAAATTTCTTGAAAGATAACTTAATTCCTTTCTCACACCTAATAAATCATGTTTTCTTTCGTGATTCTCCTTCTTGTGAAACTACAAGAAAACAATATATTAATATGGACTATCCATACTGGGCACTAAAGGCCCGATATGAATAATCAAATATAATAATAAAAAAATTGAAAAAACACTTATCCATACCAGGTAGTTGTTGCCTGGAATGGATAGTAAGATTATCCATATTGGGCCACTTGGAGCCCGATATGGATAGTATAAAGAAATAAAAAATAAATATTATTTTTTATTTATACTGGGCACCCGACCCACCTAATATGGATAATTTAAGGTATCCATACTGGGCGTGTCGGACGCCAGGTATGGATAATATATTTTTTTTCTAAAAAAAAAATATTATCCGTATCGGGCACTCAACTCGCTCGGTATGGATAATATGAATAATCCACACTAGATGGGTTGTAACAGGCCCCTCTTATTTATAGCTTAGGCAACTTGCTCGACAACCCCACGGTAGTCTTCCAGATGGGATCTGCACCAGCTTAAAGGTTCCCGTGAAATTAAGTTTTTTCCTTAAAACCTGAAAACTTTATAAAACTTTTAGAAATGCCTTTTTCAATGAAAATTGGTGGAAATTTTTTCTTTTAAAAATATGTTTATAAATCAGATTCTATTGAAAATCCGGTAATACAACAGCTATTTTTTGGAAAAATCCACCCTGTAAAACATGAAAGAAAACCTGTGCACTTCAAAATATTTCTCATTCTCAACTACTAGGCCTCAGGCCCACATTTATTTCCACAAGAAATCCACAAGAATAACTCTGATAATAAAATCATTCGAAAATCATCAAATTAATATAAAACAATATGCATGCAAAAATCTTAAAATATAATACGAAACATGAAAGTATAAATATCACCCAAATATTATCTACAAGACGTGCATAGAGTCATAAAAGTTATGCATGTACATGAAAATTTCCAAAATGTAGATTAGTGTAGTTGCATCACGTCCTCAGTCAGCCTGCGCGTCTGACGAAGCTCTTTTCGCTTACTGGCTCGTACCTGCACTTGAGGAGGATTTTTAATAAAAATAAGAAAAAGTGTGATGAGTAATAACTTAGTGAGTGGGTAAGCTTTTAGACTTGAAAATTCGTTTTCGAAATATATCTATCCTTCCAAAATAGTTTTGAAAACTAATAATAATGTAATACTATTTACTGAAAACTATAAATCTAGCATGAAGCTTTATAATTTCACATGCTCGAAATCTCATAATAATTTCATAAGATATATTTTTCTTCTTTTCTAAAACTTACTTCAAATAACGTGATTTTTATCTCTTTATCTTGTCTTAACTGGTAACCTAGGGAAACTTATCCTTTCGTGACGGTACCTATACATAATAGTAACAGAACTCGCACTCGTCACTAGGATTGGTGAAATACTCTCTGTGTAGTCGCCGATGAGAGACCTTAGGGACGTGATAACATTAGTCAGATCTATACTACCTTATACATGCAGAGGGCGACAGACTAGCTCAAACCCCCCAAGGTTAGTGACTCTCTCAACCACTCTTGTCATACACGCATACGGTACTTCGGCCAGTAACTTTGGGGCTTAGTGTAAATCATAGGTATTAAAATTCTTTCAATATATTTATAACTTTCTTTTTGTTTTGTTTGAAAACATAAAGTTTTCACTAATAAACATTCTTTTTTTAACATAAGCTTTATATTCGAAATATTTTCGAAATAACCTTATCAAATCATTTTTCTGCATGTATATATATCATAAGCTTGTTAATATACTTTACTTTTAAATAAATACATTTTCAATATAACTTTAAGAATTATACATGCATAATAAAAATATAATGACATGCTTAAAACTTAATTAAGCATAATAACTTGGAATATTAAAATAAACATTGCATTATGGTAATTCGAATACTAAATATACGTTTGCAAATATCGATAATCAACTTATAAATTCATAAAAGCTTTGAAAATAAATCACACTTACAACTTGCTTCCAAGTTTACTTCACCACTCTTCTACGCTTTCCTTCCACTCGTCACTTTATCTATATTTTAATACAAGCGAATTTTCGTTTAGAACTTACGCACGCGTTAACATATAATTTCAACTATGCAAGAATATCGAAATATCCATTTTCAATCCGTAACAACTTCAATTAATCACACACAAAATCCATTCAAATTTATTATCATTCACGCATAAAATCGCTTCGATTTAAACCTAAATTTCGTACTAATGCATCAATCGTGTTTTCAGACTATTTTACCTTATGTTGGCCGAATACTTACCAACTTTTATACCATCAACCCAAATCAATATTTCTCATTACAAAAACACACAAACATACGTAATACGGTGCATATTTTCAAAAAATTTATAAAACATTATACTTTCATAATTTCGAAGAGTTTTTCCGCAAAATGCCTATTTAACAATCAATGCATTTTCCTTCAATTTCCATGCTAGTTTCTTCATCAAGACAGACCACAAAAGCGTTCAAACTAACAAAAACAATTTTTCCATCACAACCTACACACATTGGCTGAATATATTTAAGCTTTTAACACCAATCTTTGCTTTTTATTTTAACATCAGATCTTGATATTTTAACACATTCAAATACATGGAATTCACTCAAATATATCAAATTCAAAACAAACCATTAAATCCCTTGCTTGGCCGAGACTTTCATGTATCAATACAACCACATTCTTTCAAGTTTTAAACCATTAAAATCCTTCCCAATCATAATTCATGGCAAAACAATTCAATTAACTAAACCATTAAAATCCCATCATTTGGCCGAACCATTACAAGCATCCATCATCACATTTTTCATCAAACATCACACTAAATTCACGTGCAACACATCAATCATCCTAATCTCAACATATTTCATGGTAAAAATCATCAAACAACAATTCAACTACAAACATCACATTTGGCTGAGACCCTTTCCACACACAACACAAATTTTTCCATCAATCTCTACTTCAAACCCACATGCAAGCTATCATTCATCTTCTTGAGACCTTAATTTATCAAACCCAAACAAAATCTCACAAAAATCCATCCATTACTCAAACAAAATCATAAAAACCATCACTTACCTCTCAAAATGAACTTAAGATGGATGTCTTTGTTCCTTGACTTGCATGCAAGCTTGATGAACTTGTATTTCACTTGGAAATGCTCTCAAAATCTTAAGAAAAACTTGTTGTTCCCTTGATGAGTACTTGGCAGAAGACAGCTTCCTCTCCAAAACCGTGAGCTTCTTCTTCCTCTTTTGTGACCAAACTGCACTCTTCCTTCTTGTATGAGCTGAAATCTTTCAACAAAATGCTCTCAAACCACTCAAACCAGCTGCATTTGAAGTCTCTCCCTTGGCAAACAAAACAGCTCCCTCACTCTCTCATTTGCTCTCTCTTGGTCACACAACCCTTCAAAACTGAAAGCAATTTGCTTCTTGTTTTGATCGACTTCTTCCTCTTTCATTTGTTTAATTTGATTATATATATACTTCATATGATCTTGCCACTTGTCACTCTTTCTCTCCATCCACCACACACTTGTCTTCATCCTTAAAAGCTTGCATGCCACTTGGCAAGCATGCATTCTATTCCACTTTTTCATGCATTACTTTTCACGGTTTTCCATTTTTGTATCTAAATCTATTTTTGGTCCATCTGAAAATTATATGAGAACTAAATTAACACTTTCGAAAATTTATTAAAACTCGATTAACACCTACGAACACTAAAAACAATTATTATATTACTTCAAAAATGAAATCATTTCTAGTCCTATTCGGAATTCTACTAAAATTTAATTTTCACATCTGGGTACTGAAAATTATTTTATTTCTCTATAAATACTGTATACGGGACACTAATCAAATAGAGTATTTCCATCCAGTATACTTCGGATCACTTAAAATCTCTTCGAATAGACTTATTTTCACTTCGTTTTAGTTTCCATTAATTCTAATATTAATACCAAAACTTTTAATCTACGAAATCCATTTTTTGAAAATTATTACTCACACAGACCCATTTTTCCTTTCGAAAACCCTATTCGTTAGAAAAATTAATTATTTATCATAAAATGGAGTTTTGAGTTTTATAGATCAAGCACCCAGAATGGATAATTGGAATTAAAAATATTATGTTATCCATACTAGGTGCTAGACTCGCCCGATATGGATTATCCATATCGAATGGATCAGGTGCTCAGTATGGATAATCTATGGATTTTAAAACAAATAAAAAATAGATTATCTATACTGGGTGCCTGACCTGCCCGGTATGGATAACCTGAATATTTAATTTTGGCCAACCAACTCTCTCCCATTTTCTCCAGTTTCTTTCTCTCTCTATCTTTTTCTCACATATTCTCTCTCTAAGAACCCTAGCCACTACTGCAGTCACTGCGTCATCGCTCCCGTTGCCAATCGATATCATTGCCGGACACCTCTACCCGACCCACTGGTGAGTTATCTTCTTCTCTTCTTTTTCTTCTTCTTCTTCTCCTTTTCTTCTTCTTTCGATCTCTTTTTCTTCTATGTTTCTTCTTGTTGTTGTTGTTTTTATTCTTCTCTTATTCTTCTTTTTCTTTTTCTTCTTCACTTGTTCCTCTTTCATACCTACAAAGGATGGCCGGACTACCATCCAACCGCCGAAGCAGCAGTCCGACCATGACCTTTTTTTCTCATTTTTTTAGTCATTTCCTTTTTTGTAGCTTATTCGCCCATCTAGTGCTCTTCTGGGAATGTTTTCTTCACCGATTTACTCTTCTTTCGTTGTTTCAATTTATCTGTCAAAAAGATATGGACTTTATTGTGGTGGATTGTATCAAATTTAATGGTTAAAAGTATTTTTTCGGTGGAATTTTATTTTCATATTAGTGATGAATTTGATATAGATCTAAACTTATACTACTGTTAGTACATTGATTTGAATTATTGAAAAGTCATTGCTTTAGATTTCTTATGATTTAATTTGATTGGTTATTTTTTATATGCATTTGAGTAAAAAGAGTGCTGCAATTCTATGTAAATTTTTATTATGAATTTTTAATTTATTATAGAGAATTGTTATATTAGAGGCAATGATATTGTGGATTATTACTAGTGTCCTATAGCGTAATGGGATTAAAGTATCTTTCAATAAGGATTGTTTTCGATATATTGAATTTGGAATTATTATCTACAGATATTTATGATTTAGAATTTTGGATGATGATATGACCTACATATGATATATTTGAAAATTTATGACTTGGAGTTTTTAGATTATTGAAATTCTGGAGTAATGAATAAAGTTCATATTGACTCTTGTGATATATGTAAAATTATATAATTGTTTTGTGGTGTTATTAATGATTATCATAGTAAAATTCCATATTGTTTTGTTGAATATCAAACTTGCGCAGCAGAATTGTGGTATATGCTTTCAAATGGTTAAAGAGTGGTTAAGATTTTCAAGGTTAACATTCTAAACTCAATTTATAAGAGCATAAGATTTAAACTTGTAGTGTTTGTAACAATTTCTTTTGTCGTTTTTAAACTTTTAGAGTATCAAAAAAATATAGAGAGGGAGCTAAAAACTTTATTGAAGCCACGAACAAACATTCAATAAATACTGGTTTCATCCCTTACCCTTGTATAAAATGTTTTAATGGGAGGTATCATGACATTAAGATAGTGTACGAGCAATTAGTTATTAATAGGATGAATCCTCAGTATATAAGTTGGTTCATGTATAGGAAACCCCTGAAAACTTTTACACCTGTTGAAAATACTTCCAATACATTTAGAATGTATAGTGATGCAAATCTTGAAACTCATTGTAATGTTGAACTTGATGTTGAAGTAAGAGAGGAAGACATCACTGCTACTTTGGAAGATGTTGAAACTTCTTCATATGAAAGTTACTCAAAGTATATAAAATTATCAACTATTATAGCGTTATATAAACATAAAGCTACCTATGGTCTATCCGATAAGGGGTTTAATGAACTTCTTAACATTGTTCGAGACATGTTGCCATCAGATAATGTTCTATCGGAATCATTATACTCAATAAAAAGGTTGTTGAAAGTGTTTGATTTAGGGAATAAGAAAATTCATGCATGCATCAATAATTGTTGTCTGTTTAGAAAAGAATTGGAGCATCATGAAGAATGTCCAAAATGTGGCACTTGTAGATGGAAAGTGAATGAAGTTACGAAAAAGATTTATAAAAGAGTACCAGCTAAAGTACTTCAATACTTTCCAATCATACGACGGTTTAGGAGAATGTTTACATCAACTGAAATGGCTAACGACTTGAAATGACATTCTACCTATACAAGTCAAGATGGAAAGATAAGGCATCCCATTGATTCTGAAGCCTGGAAGACTATAGATAGGAAATGGCCATCTTTTGCTTTATAGCCATGCAATTTGAGGTTGGGTTTAGCTACAGATGGATTTAATCCTTATAACAACCTAAGCACAACCTACAGTTGTTAGTCGGTGGTGTTAGTTACGTACAATCTACCTCCATAGAAGTATATGTCGAAAGAAATTTTGATGCTAACAGTATTGATTCTAGGAAAAAAAACAACTCATGAATGATATTAATGTATACTTTCAGCCACTAATCGAAGATTTGAATGAGTTAGGGCACTCGGGAGCACAAGTGTATAATTCATCTACTAAGTCCACCTTCAACTTAAAGACTATCTTAATGTGGACCATAAATGATTTTCCTGCTTATGGAAACTTAACAAGATGTTGTGTGAAAAGTGAATATGTTTGTCCTATATGTGGGTTGAACATACATTCACAAATATTGAAATATAATAATAAATATGTGTATCTAGGTCATCAGCGGTTTCTTCCAAAGAATCATGTTTTTCGAAAGAAGAAATTGTGGTTTAATGAAAAAGAAGAAATGGATGATCTTTCATAGATTCTTGATGGTAAACAAGTTCGAATTGCATGTGCGAAAGTTGAAAATTATTGGGGCAAGAAAGTAAAAGGGAAAAGAAAGAGAAAGGGGCATCCCATATGGAAAAAAATATCGATATTCTTTGATCTTCTATATTGAAAGGTAAGACTTTTAATTCAAAAGATAATGTAATTTATTCTATTATATTTAACTATATCTTAAATTTACCATCATAAATTTTTATAGTATTTGTGCTTGCATCATAATTTAGATGTGATGCATATTGAAAAAAACATTTGTGAGAGTCTTGTTGGCACGTTGTTGGACATCAAAAGGAAAATCAAGGATGGTGTTAATTCTCGTAAAGATCTGGAAGACATTGAGATTAGACAAGACTTTTATATGAAAGAGAATGGAAATAAATTGTATTTGCCTGCAACACCACACACTCTATCAAAGATAGAAAAACAATAATTTTGTAAAAGGTTGTTAAATTTAAGGATGTCTGACGGTTATACTTTAAACATATCTAAAAGCATTTCGTTGAATGAATGCAAGATAATTGGGCTTAGGTCTCATGACTATCATGTGGCAACATGGGGTCTCTTGCCTAAAGGGCCACGAATTGCCATATTTCGGTTATGTTTATTTTTTAATGCAATTTTTCAAAAAGTGTTAGATAGAGATAAGTTGATTCATTGGAAGATAAAGTTGCAGTTATTATGTGTATGCTTGAACGTTATTTCCCACCTTTTTTCTTTAATATAATGGTCCATCTTACAATTTATCTAATAAGAGAAGCTCGCTTATGTGGACCAATTTAATATCGTTGGATGTACCCTTTTGAAAGGTTATTCTTACATTATTCTTTACATATGAATTAAGATTAAATGATATCCAACACATTTTATTTACTTTTATAAATTCATTTTATAGATGTATGAAAGTGTTAAAAGGATATAAGAAATCGTGCACGACCAGAGGATTGCATAGCAGAATGCTATTTAGCCGATGAATGTATGCAATTTTATAGTAGGTATGTACCACAAGTAGCAGATGTTGGTAACAAGCACAATAGAAATGAAGATATTGTGTTTCAAAATGTAGTGGAAGGACATCCTACGTTTGTACCAACATTAAAAACGATTTCTGTGGACATGCTACGTATTGCACATATGTATATACTGTTGATAGTGCATTAATGGAACCATACATTAAGTAAGTGTTGTAAATTGAAGTTGAATATAGTATAAATATTAGTAAAAATTACTAACGTTATACTTATTTGGTCATGTTGTTTTTATTTATATAAACTTTTTATTAGCATGCACCTGGAAAAGCTTCAACAATTAGATCTCAGTCTGTTTAAGTAGACCAACTTTATTGCAAATGACACATACTAGAGAATTTCCAATATGGTTCAAAAATAAGGTGAATTTACTACCTTATACATTAATAATATATGTATTTACCCTAGTTTTTTGTCTTTGATAATCTAAATCGTAATCTCCCAAAACAGGTCTTCGATGAATCAAATACCATGGATATGCCCCAACTCTAAAGTTTCTAGCACTTGGACCAAGTATGCAAGTCACATGCTATTCAAGCTATGTTGTGAATGGGAAACAATACTGCATAAAAAGTAGTGAGAAAACTACATAAGATAGTGGTGTTTCCCTTGAAGCTCAAACTGTTTGTAATGAAAGAAAGAGATGACACTTAAGTTGTCAAGAAGATGGTTTACCATTGACGGGACCAGCCCCGAATTTCCCCTTCTGGAGCTCTTGTGATCCAATCGGGTACCCCACGGAGCATTTCTGGAATTTAGCTAGCATCACCAAAAAGACAACGTGAAGCAAGCCCTTAAACTTAAATCATTTTCAAAACATATAAACCATCAATTATAAAATTCCATTATTTAAAAATTTTAGCAGCACAACAATTGTTTTTCAAAGTTTCCCAAAATTTCAAATCACCTAAAACAATTCAAAAACACTTCAATAACTTAATCAATAATCTCCACTATCATGTGGAATTTCGATCCATCTCAAAACCATCACCTAGCCACAAGTTATCTATTTCCATAAAATCATTTCCATCTTGAAAACACAATTTCAAGCATAAAGTTAAACATTTATATATAACCCAAAATATTTATATAATATAGATACAAAGGCATAAAAACATCTCATTTACAGAAATACATCATATCACCACAATTGTGGTAAAACTCATAAAATTCTTTACAATCAAAAGTATATACATATATCAAATTTCAATTGAAATAACATATGCAACGTGTGACTTCACAGAATATCATCCGCAACTAGCCCACTTAATCCGCGGTGGGAGAGCGAGTACCCTGACTATCGATTCCTGCACCTGGGAATGTTTTTATAACATAAAATGATAATAGTGAGCTAAAAGAACTCAGTAAGTGTTACGATTTTTCTATTAAAATCGTTTCTTTTAAAAATTCCTCCCAAAAACATTTTTAGAAACATTTATGCTATTTCGCAATATTTTCTTAATTGAAATCATAAACTTTAATAAATTTATAAAAAAAAAAAAATTTAAACTTAGTTTCATGCATAAAACATAATGATAATTTAATTCTTGCATAAGATTCTAACATTTCCTTTTCTCGCTGAAACTGCACCAATGGAACCCAGAGAAGCTATCATAACATGGTCACGTGACAATTCGATTAGTGACGCTCATCATGACAATACATGAGACATCTCACAACACGCAGCGGAATTTTCTGCATCGCATATGTGAGTGAGATAATACCCCACATGTGTAGAGGGCGACACGACTTGACCGACTGACTCAATCCCCCCGATGTTAGGACACGCCCTCCCAACACTTGCCATACACATATAGGGTATACCGGCCATGTCTAAATCATAATCTGTGAATCCATAACACGTAACATGGGGTAAACCATTGGCATTTGAAAACATTTTCTTTTCCATGTGATTCAAACTAAATTGATTCATTCCATAAGCTTAAAAATGTGCAACATATCACATTAAATTTCTAAAGCATAAGCATCATCCTTTTAAATCTTTCATGCATAAAACATTCATTTTCAAGCAAACACATGAAATGTCCGTAAACTAATATTCTCAAGGGAAGAGCATTTTCGATCTCAAAATAAATTATCAATACCGTAAATGCTATAAAGTGGCAAAACATGCATTTTTCAATTCATAAAACATATTTTTCACTCATTTGGCTCACAAGCTAATAATTGGCCTTCAATTAACCTCCCTTGACCCTTTAGCTTACTTTCCACCCACAAAACACATCCTAGGTTAGAATTCACCACTTACTCAAAACTAGCATTTATTCACTCATTTCTCATTTAAAACATTATATCCACACTAAACCACAAAGTCGGCACAAACTAGTGCATTTCTCATCACATTCCTTTCTTTCCATTTTCTTAATTCAAGATCACTTACTCATATGCATAAATTTATAAAAACACATCAAAATAATTTAAAGGATCATTTGCATACCAACTTATCCTTCTAGCCAAATTTAACACATCCACCATACACAAACTTTTTCTTTTCATTTCTTCCACCAAACTTGTTTGAATATATACATATTATCATGAAAAGACATCAAAACTATTAAACCACAACTTGAACACTAAACCCCTACCATGGCCGAATTACACACACATAAAAATATCCAACTTTTTCTTTTAATTCCTTGATATAATTCACTTTAGAATCAATTAAAACCTTAAACAAACACATCCAAACCACCAAAATCAACATATATTCATCAAACCCTAACTTGGCCTAAACTAGTATCATGACATCTCATATCAATCATCCACTTTCATGGCCACAAATCACACTAAAATCACTCAATCATTCATCATATACCCAAAGATCAACTCAATTGAAATTTTCATGAAAAATCATAAAAACCCTAACTCACCTCACTAGTTTGCTTGCCACCCCACTTCCTTGGTGTCTTCTTTTCAATCCAAGCTCAAATATAGGGCAATCAACCTCTAATCACACCAAAAATTCCATAAATACATCACTTTAACATTCAACCTTGAAAATCCATTAAAATTCCATGAAAAACTAAACTTTCTTACCTATTTCTCTTACTTTTCTTGCTCAATCTTTGCTCTAACTCCTTCCTTGTTAAATTTTGATGGATCTTGGCATGAAAGATGGGATCAAAACCTTTATTTTTTCTTTCCCCTTGCTGCCGAACTGTTCTGCTCTCTCCTTCTCGTTTTTTTTCTTCTTTTTCCATCACACACACACTCTCTCAAGTTCCTCACAATTCAACTTTATATAGGGCTCAATTTACTTGACTAAAATGCCCCTCATCTATTGTCCAAATGGCCATCAAGTCCTTTAATTTTTTACTAAAATACTCGTAATTAAGTCTCATAACAACTTATCTAATTAAGGACAATTTAGTCAATTGGTAATCAAAATCTTGATGACTTTTGGTGCATGACAACTAATCTCCACTAATTTAATTGATGTGTCATTCTTTTATTAGCTAATTTTACATGACATGGATTGTGCTTCTCATTCAATTTCTTTCCATGTGATGTTCACACCAATTCCATAAATGTTTGAAGTTGAAATGGCCATTTTGCACTTAATACATTTAATTACCATTCACACTTAATAAATTCTAAAAATATTACATGGTCATCCAACCATCAAATTGATCATGTAATACTCTAATTAGGTATCTTATCTCTCAATCTCATGCTTTAAAAAAAATCTAATGGCCGTAAAATCATCGTTACCTATTATTCTCCAAAAAATGCATTTTCGTCCATTTAATTTTGGACCATTAAAAACTTATTCGAATTGACTTATTTTCTACCTATTTCACTTTCTAATAACTTTAATACATATTCCAAGACTACTGATGCTCGAGGTCCATTTCCTAAAAATCACTATTAATCGAAAAATTTTAGTTATCGAAAAAAATGCAACTATGGGGTTTACAACTATGGAGTTTTAAGGGAAATACTTTTGTTAGATTTCTTAACATTTCATATTTCATTATTCAGATGTGATTGGATGGGTAGTACGAGTGATGTTAGAGAAGAAAATGGGTTCATACTAGTTAATTTTAGTCTATGTGGAAATAAATGGGATAGAGATCCTTTCATTTTAGTCTCACAAGCAATACAAGTGTTTTATTCTAGAGAAAATGATAACTCTAATTGGTATGTTGTCCTAAGAGCACCTTCAAGAGGTTTTCATGATCTAGATAAGTTTGATAATCATGCTTATATGAAAACTACACCATTAGATGTATCTGAATTTGATCTAATGTGGATGATAGTGAGGATTATGCTCGAACAATTGTGAAGAATTGGTTGTAAACATATAAATTAATATAATTATATTTTGATATTTTATTTGTAATATGTGTGTATATATATTGTTTGTGTTTATATTTTTGGAGAGACAAAGTCTCTAAACTGGTTAGATATGTTGTGAAATTATGTTGTTATTTACATTGCAAGTGAACTAAATTTTTGGTAAGGTCGAGAAATAAGGGAAACTCTATCAAAATTTTTGTAAAATTAAATGATTTTATATGTATTATTTTATATATTGATACTGTTATCCATGTGTTGGCTACTAATAGATGTCATTTTCATAACATTTTCAAATGTCAACTAAAGGAACATCGACTGGTCAGTCTTCCAGTAGCTCTAATGGAGAGAAGAAAAGAAAAGAAAAGAAAGAGGTCCCAATTGTTTAGATTATGAGAAAATGGTCAAGGTCAAAGTCACAAGGATACAAATTAATGAAGTTGAAGAACTAATTAGAGAAAATTCGGTGATCTATAGTTCAGATTGTGGAGTCATTGCAGCTCAGATGATACCTATAACCTATAGTAGTTGGGATAAGGTACCACAATCTTTAAAAGATACAGTGTGGGAGAATGTAAAGGTATATACTAGTTTCATTTATTTATAATATCAATGTTACATATTTATTTTTACAACATATTTACTTTTAACAAACTTATAACTGTAGTTACGACTTGGTGTTGATAAATCAATGAAAGTTCATACATTAAAATCAATGAATGAGTGTTGGAGGCACTATAAAGGTAAAATAACAAAACAAATTAGAGATGTTCCTCTTGGTCCTTATGCGTA
This sequence comes from Litchi chinensis, assembly GCA_019925255.1. Taxonomy (NCBI): domain Eukaryota; kingdom Viridiplantae; phylum Streptophyta; class Magnoliopsida; order Sapindales; family Sapindaceae; genus Litchi; species Litchi chinensis. The sequence continues at coordinate 17,536,759 of CM034474.1, read as the reverse complement.
CAGAAGATACGAAATGTTAAAACCAGCTAATATTAGTGATCGAGATTGGATTGTATTTGTCAATCAGTGTTTGTCTCTAGAATTTGCAGTAATTATGCATTCATATTCTTAAGTTTGCATGAACACGTACGTTTAATGGATTTTGATTAAATTTTACAATATTTCAGGATACTAGTAACCATTATAGGGAGCTGTCAAAGAACAATCATACCCCACATACATCAAGTCATAAAGGAATGGCACACCTACGAGAAGATTTGGTAAGAGTTTAATATATTGTGATGATTGTCTTACATGTGTATAGTTTTTGTTTCTTGAACTTGTATATATTTTTGTATATATGAATATCAATGTTAGAGAGCGAAAAAAAAATGTTGCAAATGAAGATCCTGAAGTCGATAGAGTTGACATATGGATAACCAGTCACAAGCACAAAGATAAAAGCACAGTGAATGAGGAAACTACTGATAAAATTGTATGTTACGTTAATTTGATCAATTATTTTGTTGATTGTATTACATGTGTATAGTTTTTTCATTGTTAATATCATGTGACATCATTTATAGGCACAAATGGAGTGACTTCATTAACAAACCCAACATTCAATTGGAGATGATGCTATCTCACAAGTTATTGGTAAGGAGCATCGAGGTAGAGTTCGAGGAATGGGTCATGGTATAACACCATCTATTGTACAAGCATTTGTGGTTGGTAAACAAAGCTTCGCACAATATCAATAACATGTCGATGGTGAGATGACAACCATAAAGCAAACAATTGCTAATTTGACAAACTTGCTCATGACTCATTTGTCGAACGTAGATCAAGCTCAAATATTGGCATGTATTCCTCCCACATAGTCGGTAAACGACTCACAACATTTAAAATTTGTTTACTTCTATTTTTTGGTACTTAGTATTTTTTTTTTTTCAATTTCCATATTTTCTCACAAGTGGATGTAATCATTTTTTCATATTTTTTAAGATGTCTGTGTTTGTAAATATATATATATATATATATAAATATTGTTTGTGTGTCTATTTATTAAGAAATGTTGTTTTGGTTGAATCAATTGTGAAAGATTTGATAAGTTTGATAAATTGTAGAAGAATTAAATTTTTGACATATTCGAAAAACATGAGAAACTCTGTCAAAATTTGTATAAAAATTGATCGAGTTTATATGTATTATTTTATATATTACGTTTGTTATTGTCAATAGGGGTACCTATTTTTTTTTTTCCTGATATCCATATTTCCTCACAACAATGCTATTTATTTTTTTTGTAAACACAATATTCAAGTGGATCAAATCCGATGGAATCTAGTAAAAGTGTTCAATTTTCTGATCCTTCAGCTAAGATAAAATATAGGGAAAATTTCATTTTGGTCTTTAATTTTTTAGAAATTGACAATTTTTTAAATATCTTTAAAATAATATACCAAACATCCCTAAATTTATAAAAAATTCATCATTTTAGTCCATATCGTTAATCAATTGTTGGTCAAATTGACGGTAAGAAGGTTAAAATGATAATCTAGTATTAACGTTTTGGGAAAATTTCATTTTGATCCCTAATTTTTTAGAAATTGATAATTTTTTAAATATCTTTAATATAATATATCAAACATCCCTAAATTTGTTAAAAATTCATCATTTTAGTCTTATTGACCAGTTTTTTAATAGTTAACATTAGCAGAAAACGTAAAAAGACCAAATTACCCCCTACTTTGTTGGAAGTATCTTTTTACCCCTGATGCATTAAAATGTAAGATATTTGGAAGAACTATTATACCCTTCCATATAAAAACAAATTAGAATTGAAAAGATCAAAATATTCTTATAATTTTTTATTAATTCTTTTTGGATGTTGCATGTTGAGTGAATGAATTGCTTATTGCATCGGATTTGATAGGTTTTGATGGGTAAAAAAAATACGCTTTTGCCCTTAACACATAAAACCAAAATAATAACAATTTAATATTAATTTTTTTATATTGTAACAACGATACAAAAAAATGGGTTTAAAGGGGGTGTTGTTGTTTGTTGGTGGCTGCAATTTTACTGTCCAAATATTCCAATTTTCTTCTCTAATTTGTTGATCCATTTTTTGATCTCCCAATTTTTGTGCTCTAATTTTTTACCTCCAATATTCTTCTCAAATATCATCAACCCACAGTGGTAAAAAAAATTCAAATATGACTCCAATTTTTTACCTTTAATATTCTTCTCAAATATCTCAATTTTTCTAGACCGCACACATATTACCTTGAGAAATTTTAATGCAAGATTACCATTTTAACCTTCTCATCGTCAATTTGACTAACGGTTGACTAATGGTCGGGACTAAAATGATAAATTTTTTATAAATTTAGGGATGTTTGATATATTATCTTAAAGATATTTAAAAAATTATCAATTTTTAAAAAATTAGGGACCAAAATAAAAATTTTTCGAAATTTTAATGCAAGATTACCATTTTAACCTTCTTACCATCAATTTGACTAACGGTAGGGACTAAAATGATGAATTTTTATAAATTTAGGGATGTTTGGTATATTGTTTTAAAGATATTTAAAAAACTATCAATTTCTAAAAAACTAAGGACCAAAATGAATTTTTCCCTAAAATATATGCAAAAGTTATATTATTTATTGTTCCAATTTAATTTCAACTATATATAGATGTACTTATTTAAATTTGTTGATAGAAGTAAATATTTAAATTCTTGTACATACAATCTATATCTCGAGGCTCCTCAAGCCAAGCTAGTGGATCGAACAATAACCATTGCAAATTATTAGATTGGATGGGTAGAGAAATAGTGGTGGCGAAAGCCAAAATTGACTCAAATGACCGTTATGTTAAAGTTCATCACCTCAAGCTTGGTCTAGATTATTGGCGCATTTCCGTCAAGAAAGTAATGGTTAATGTTTCGCTATATCGATCTACCAACAATCTACTAACTCTGGAAGATGCATTAAATTCATTTATTACTTGGCCAATAAAATATATTGTATCTTAGGATTATATACTTAATACTTATGATATAACATTTCATAATGTACGTTTAACTTTAGATTATATAAATTAAAGTGGTGTATTAATATTAATTAATATATTTTTTTAACGGTTATGTAAGTTGGTAGTTTTGATGTAATATTAAATTATAAATTTATTAATTTAATTTTTTTAAAATTAAAACGTTTTCTGTGCCCGGTATGGATAAATTTATCTATACCGGACACTCCAGTATGGTTAATTACCCATTTGGAGCTATTCCATACTGGGTGGGCAATCCGTATGGATAATCAATATCCATACCAGGTGGCCCGGTGTAGATATAGTGGGTCGACCTGTTATATGAATATATCCATACCAACAGCAAACACGTCGGATGTACTGTCCGTTATGGATAGTCAACCATACCAGGCATTGTCCGATATGGTTGACCTGTTTTGTTGTAGTTATTAACAGGGAATCATTTGGGACCAACTTGGTACTGATTTGTCATTATAGTGTTTTGCAAAAATTGGTTGAGAATCAAATTACATATATTCCACACAAAATCAAGAATTAAATTTCTTGAAAGATAACTTAATTCCTTTCTCACACCTAATAAATCATGTTTTCTTTCATGATTCTACTTCTTGTGAAACTTTAATCCTTTTTATTTTCATTCTTAATTAATAAATGCACCCTACGCATATACCATGGTGATGCAGATTAAAATTCCTACCGGGATAGTTTACATACGAAAAGAAAATTAAGTTTTATAGTTTACTTTGTAACTTTGTAAACTTTTTTATTTTCATTTTTAAATAGTAACTGCACCGTATGTACCGTAGTGATGCAGCTTAAAATTCCTACCGGGATAGTTTACATCCAAAAAGAAAATTAAGTTTTATAGTTTACTTTGTCACTTTGTAAACTTTTTTAATTTTCATTCTTAATTAGTAACTACACCATTATGTACCGTGGTGATGCAAGTTAATTGCTACGGGGACACTTTACATCTAAAAAGAAAAATAAGTTTTATGTGGAGACTTTGTAACTGTCACCACCCCTACAAATAACTCTTGGCTGTCGTAATCTTACAATTTAAAAAGGTCTTGTTCTTATGTCTGTTTTATTTCGTTCTTATGTCCTCATTATTTTATCACTTCATTAATTTTGTGTTTTAGAATGTTTATTTTATAATAAATCATAGCGCAAATAGTTTAGTTCATTTTCTTTATATATTTGTGATAAGTGTTTGAGTCTCACTTTTACTCTTAAAATTATAAAATCAAGCTCTTCCTCTATAACGAAAGTTGCTTTCCCAATCGCGCTTATAGCGATTAGAGAGATGCTTTTCCAACCATACATATAGCAATTGAATTCATTAGATAGGCCCTTGACCTGACTAGTATTAGACTTGACAAAAAACAATTATTATGAACATGTTTACTAATAGAGAATCATTTGGGACCAACTTAGTACTGATTTTTCATTATAGTGTTTTACAAAAATTGGTTGGGAATCAAATTACATATATTCCACACAAAATCGAGAATTAAATTTCTTAAAAGATAACTTAATTCCTTTCTCACACCTAATAAATCATGTTTTCTTTCATGATTCTCCTCCTTGTAAAACTTTAATCCTTTTTATTTTCATTCTTAATTAATAAATTCACCGTAGGTATATACCATAGTGATGCAAATTAAACTTCCTACCGGGATAGTTTACATCCGAAAAGAAAAATAAGTTTTATAGTTTACTTTGTAACTTTGTATATTTTTTTTATTTTCATTCTTAATTAATAACTACACCGTATGTACCGTGGTGATGTAGATTAATTCCTACTGGGATAGTTTACATCTGAAAAGAAAAATAAGTTTAATAGTTTACTTTGTAACTTTGTAAACTTTTTTAATTTTCATTCTTAATTAATAACTGCACCATATGTACTGTGGTAATGCAGGTGAATTCCTACTGGGATAGATTACATCTAAAAAGAAAAATAAGTTTTATGTGGAGACTCTGTACCTGTCACCACCCCTATAAATAACCCTTGGCTGTCGTAATCTTACAATTTAAAAGGTCTTGTTCGATAAATTGGACCACAAGCCCCACGTAACACTGACCAAAGTTTCCACATTCTCCATCTCCTGGGATAGTTTACATCTGAAAAGAAAAATAAGTTTTATGTGGAGACTCTGTAACTGTGGATCACCACCCCTATAAATAACCCTTGGCTGTCGTAATCTTACAATTTAAAAAGGTCTTGTTCGATAAATTAGACCTCAAGCCCCACGTAACACTGACCAAAGTTTTCCACATTCTCCATCTCTCTCTTTTGTATCGGCTACTCTCTTTAATTTCCATTATCATGCATGGTTTCTCTCTTGAATAAAACCATGATTGTAACCCTTATGTTCACTGCTCTTTTGAGCTGCTGTGTTCTCCCATCCACAGCTGTGCTTCCGCGATTCGATCACACGGCCAAAGCCGATGGATCTCTCAGCTTTCTGGTCGTCGGAGACTGGGGAAGAAGGGGAGGGTACAATCAAACTGAAGTTGCATATCAGGTTTTTATCTTTTTCCCTCTCTCTATTAATTCGTGCAAATCTTTTCTT